>CAJVQA010001805.1:0-24048 GCA_910591915.1 Cetraspora pellucida
AGTGGTTCATTGAACCACAATACCGATAAGTGATTAATAAAAGTCAAAAGACCAAAGAGGTCACCTTAATAAAAAAATAAAAAAATTAAAAAAAAAAAATTATATTGTAAATATATTTAAAAAAATTGAAATTTTCTGCAAAGTAGTTTTTTGTTAAATAATCTAAGTAAATAGAAAAATAGTAGAATTATTTCTATTTAGTATAATTTATAATTTTTAAAAGCCCAATACAGGCATACAATTGTAATTATCTAATATTTGTAAATTGTAAGTTTCACACATTTTCTTTTTCTTATTTATTCTCTTTTTTCTTTTATTTCTTAATTTGTATCTTTTATCATTTATCTTTATATCTCTGTTTTGTTTTTTATATAAAAATTTTTTTATTTGCTTCTTTATGAAAAAATATCATCAAATTGGCAATATCCTATTGTAAGTTGGCAGTTAGATGAGCAGTCTATCTCTAACTAAAATAGTGTAACAGGTTATACTTAGATATTATTTGAGTAGCTAAATAATGCTAAACTTATATATCAGAAAAATTCTATATAATTTATATTGTTTTAAGAATTCTAATAAAGTCCTAGTATAACTGCTTAAGTTAAAAAAAAAATAAAAAATAGCAATAATTTTTAAAAAAAATATTTTTAAGAACAACTAAAATATAAGTTTTTAAAAATTAAAAATTAAAATAAGAATTTATCTATTAAAATAATATTAAAGCAAATATTATATATGCATCTATTTTATTAAATTTGATTTTTAATTTTTATTTAATATATTATACTTTTTTGTATTATATATTTTTGTTATATATATTGTCTTATTTTTATATTTATTTGTATAACAGAAACAGTGTTCAATCTAAAGTGAATCACTTTTATTTGTGATTAATTATAATTTTATTTATTTATTTATTATTATTATATATTTTTTTTTTTAAGATAAGGTTTTGCTTATATCTTTATTGATTTGTTAAAGAAGCCTCTAGGGGCTTCTCTGAATATAAATTACAAACTTATTCTAATTACAAATATATTACAAGAATGGAGCTCAAACTATAAACAGATTTTTATCTAATTTATTTTTTATTTAATTATAATGTTTAAGTAGAAACTTTATACATATAAAATTATAGTTTTAAAATTAAAATTTTCTAAACTACATTTATGCTGCATATAGGCACCCAATGTGACATTATATCTTCTATTTTCTATAAGTGCTATAGCTAATTATTTTAAATTAGATTCTAGCTAAGATAGGTTAAAGGAAACTTTTAAGCAATTGTTTAAATATTAGTGAATACAGATAGTTAGTAAGTAACTCTGTAGAGCTATCTAGTAATATAAAAGTTAGTATTAATAAGTACAAAAAAAGTTGTGATATTGTTTGAAGAATTAGATAAGGTTGGTAGACTAACTTTAATGCATTTGAATTTTGATGTAATTTTATAAGATTGTTTCTATTAATGTTAAAATATGTTACAGATAGTTCAAAGTTCTTAGTAAAACCAGTTTAGTAGATTGTTTGAGAGATAAAATAAGAGTGTATCTGTTTGTTTACTAATAAGTATTTTAATGTTTTTATAAGTAATAATAGAGTAAGTTCTAGTAATAGTATATAGAATATATTTGAATTGAGAAATTTAGAAGAATATTTAATAAAGTTATTAAAATAATATTAGTAATTTGAAGTGAGATTAGAGTATTATATATTGTGCTTTTAAGTAATTAAAAGATATTTTGAGTATTGCTAAGATATAAGAATAAATAAAGAGTATTTTCAGTATTTGTGCAATAAGAACAGCTTGGTGTAATATTAAAGTATAAATAGCAGATGTTGAGATTTTATATAGTAAAAAGATTATTAATAAGAATTTTGATGCAGAAGGAATATTTTTGTAAGTTATCTTTAAGTAAACTAGTAATTTTAAATTTGAGTATCTATTTAATATTGGTAATATTTTGGAATTTGTCCAGATGTAAGACAACAGTTAAAGAGAGCTGTGATTGTATTAAGAAATAGTATTCTAGCATGTTTAAGCATTTCATAGCTAATGCCTAATGACTCATATTTTTTGTTATTAGGGAGTTAGCTGATAATTTTAAAAACTTCTATTGAAGAAAATTTATTAAGTGCTGTTTGATACTATGTAGGATCAATATTAGGTTTAGATTGATATTTTTGTTGCTACATTGTATTGAATAATTGTGATTAGATGTTTCTAGAAGCTGTTCAGTTATCAAAGTGTTGTTGAATATGCTATTTAATAAGAGTTGGTTCAGTAATAATGTTATTTTGTTCTTTGATATTCTCAAATATAACAGGATCTTTGTGTTGATTAAGTATATTATTAATCATTGATGTTAGGCTGTTTTGAAGTTTACTACATCTTTTGTCTATATTATCATTAATTTGTTCTCTTATATTTTTAATGTTTTTTAGATTACAGGCTTGATAAAGTGTTTTCTATTCAGTATTGACTGCAGTTATCAGTCAGATAAAAGATTAGGATCATAGAACAAAGCAGATATATTAAGATTATAAAGAGAGTTAAACTAATCAATGTCTTAATTGTGAAATGTAGGCATTAAGGTTTGGTTTTGAATTGAGGCTTTGATCTGTCTTATAATATTGTCAAGTTTTTTAAGACATGAATGTAGTTTAGATGCCTTGGAAGAAAAAATGTGTTGAAAGTTGCAAACAGTGAATTTTTTGTTAAAAATATGTTACAAAACAGCTGCAATAATGCTTTTTTAAATTTTGTACTATGAGGCTTCAAGTAATTCTGTGATGTTGTTTGTAGAAAAAGCCTTGTTAGCTTAAAGATTAGATGTAACTTGATTAGCAAAAGCTTGCCAATGGTCTTGATTTATTTGTTTGTAGACAAAAACTTTTTGTTTGGTTTTGGTAGCTGATTAGCATTTTTCAGTAATAGTATAAGGAACTTCCTATAATGATATAAAAATTTTGTAATTACTAAGTGTACTTTGGTTAGCATTATTTTTATAATAAGAAGTTAAGTATCAAATAATAGAATAGTTAGTCCAGATGTAGTTAATATGACTACTGTATCTGCTACTATGTCAGATAGAAGTTAAGGATTATGTGTTTAGCTAGGTCATACATGTTGTTATATTGAAAGAAATGAATAAGTTTGAGTTTAATTAATAATAATTGTGCATTATCAGAGATGTTAAAGTCATCTATGATTATTGGTTATATGTTTTTAGTGTTTGGTTTTTGAATTTATTGTATAATATTATTTTGAATAAAAAGTCTAAATTGAAGATCATTATTAAGTAAATAAACTGAAATAATGCAAAATTTAAAATTATATTTAAAGAAGAGATCTATAGCAATAGCATAACTAGAAAATTGAAGTGTTTTATAAACATGTAGTTTTAGATGTTTTTAAATTATAATTGCTATTTTAGTTTTACAGCTATTAGTGCAAAACCAATAATAGGTAAACTGCTAGAATTTAAAAAATTTAGCATTTGCATTGTCTTGTATGATTTTAGTTTCTGTAATACTAGCTATATTGACATTATAGGATAAACAATAATCCTTTCAAATTTGTTGTTTTAGATTATCATTGTATCCTTATGTGTTGTGTGTAATACTAGCTATATTGATATTATAGGATAAACAATAATTCTTTTAAACTTGTTGTTTTAGATTATTATTATATTCTCATATATTGTGTGTACATATTAATAAAATAATAATTTATATGTGATGGATATAGATGTTTCATCTATTGGTAAGTGAATGGTAGGTTGTGTATTGTAAGTATTAGAAAATGTAAATTAAGAAAAAGTCTTAGGTTTATCAACTGTATAATTAGATGTAAAAGTAACTAATATAAATAGAGATTTAGAATATGGGTTTGTAAGAAACAATTAATTAAATGAGGCTAAGTGAATGTTGAATAAAGTATTATTAAATGTTGTTAGTAAAGGTAGATGTTTGTTTATTTTATATTGAAAAGGTTGAATAGTACAATGTTTATACAAAATAGGATCAGAAAGGTTAGTGTATATATATAACTCAGTTTTGTTTTGGTTGATAGATATTTTGAAGCTATTTTTAAAAGAGTGTTTTTAAAGATAGAATAAAAAGTTTCCAAGTATTATAGAATTATATATAATAGGTAGGTTGTGTAATTGTAGAAATTTGTTATAACATGTGTTTGTTTCTGCAAAAAGTAAAGTGTTGGAAGCAGAAACTTGTAAAGTTAAGTTGTTTTTTACAGAATTGTTTACTATTTGAAGCTCAGTTTACATAGCTGTAAAGCATATTGTAGCCTGCCCTATATATTGGGTCTGACTATCATTAACTTGGTTCTTTACATAAATAGGTTTTACTATCTGTTCACTTATATCATTTTCCTTATCAACTACTAGAAATGTATCTCTTAGCAAGATAGTAGCTGCATTTATGAGAATAGTAGAAGATAAATTTATTAAAAAAGAGTTTTCTTAAGGAAGAGAGATTTTTTATTTAAGAATAGTATTATAACATATATTCTAATAAAAGAAATAATAGCAAAAGACAGAATATATCAAAGCAAGGTAATCTTACTTCTAATATTGGGATTCTGCATATACTAATTAATCAAATCTATGTCAGGTATCATAAGAAAAAATAGTAGTACAGATTTTTTATCATATTATGAATATAAATAGTACAAATCAATATACTATATAATTATATGATTAGATAACAATAATTTTAACATATATACTGAACTGAACTGCTAATATATAAAAAAATTTTAATGACTTAAAAATAGATCTTTAAAAGGGTTGTTAGCAGCTTGCTCTTGTTTATCTAGTTCGGTATTTTGTATAGCAAGATTTTGTTTAAATCTATTTTCACTTCTAATATCTTTAAGCTGTTTATTATTAAGCTAAACTTCTTTTATATCTATCTCTACAAGGCACATCTTAGATTGTTAAGTACTATGGGTCATATTCAGATGAGTTTTTAGGTTTCACTTATTAAACAAACTTTTGATCTGTTGTTGGTAAACGATAATATACCAAATCTTGTTCTTGACAAAATCATATAATAGTAGATAATAGTAAAGTGAAACATATGATTCTTCAATAAATAAGCTAAATTTTTGAAAAAAAGAATTATTAGTAAGTGCAATTTTAAAACCAAAGTCTTCATTATTTTCTTGTATAACATCTATTCTAAGAAATTTTGCATAACTGAGTTCTTTTAGACTAGATAACATTAGCCAAGATTTTTTAAGAATAACTATATACAAATTGTTGAGTATTATCTCTACCAAGATGACAAACACTTAGAAGAAGAGAAAGCTAACAGTCTAGCCATTTTTGATGTAATTTAATGCCTTTTTGTATTTTACATTTCAAATTTTTGATCAATAAATCAATTTTTAAATTATTTATTATTTCTGTACTTTGTAAAAGTTTAGCACCAAAATATAAATAAATATTTTCTTAAATATTTTTAAGTTTAGAAATACAATTAGTTACAAAATCTGGCATCTGATGTGCTTGTCGACCAGGTAGTAGGCATTTTAATAAATCTAAATAAATAATTCTAAATAGTAGATTGTAACTCACAAGAAATTTTGTAAATAGACAATAAAATTCTTAATTAAACTTGATTAAACATTGAATTTTTATATTTTAATTTAGGATCAGTTAACTAGGTTTGGAACAATTCCCATTTTTGAATATAAGAAGTTGGTGCTTTTTTTAAATTTTTAAGTTTTGAAAGAAACCATGTAATGAATTCTAAATGAGCTTCATATCTTTCGAGATATTGCTCAGCAGTAGTTAATTCATATTGCCATCTTAACTGTAAAGGTTGTTGGTATTTGGTTAATTGATAACCAAGTTGGGTTTTATAAAGGTCTTGAATTGATTTACTTCTTATATTTAATAGGGAATCTTTATTATTTTGATTATACTCATTATGCAACATTTATGCTAGATAAAGAAGGTTGTAGAAATGATGAGTTTTAAAAAATCCTGTAACTGTTGGAAGTTTACCAAAAGCTGTTTCCTCAAAGTTATTTAGAATTAAATGTAACACATAAAGCCTACAAGGTATTCAAATATAATTATTTTTTATTAATTCATTAAATTTTGTTATAGCACTATCAATTTTGCTGCTCATATAATTTGTGTTATCTTAAAGAAAGGTAAGGCATTGGCTAGTATTTAAATTATATTTCTTACAAGTTTTTATAAGAGCTTGACTAATAGTATTAGAATTATATTGCAAGTGATCTTTTGTTTTTAGAACTATTATATTAGGCATGTTTTTTATCAAATTCCAGAACATAAAACATTTGATAAGTTTTTTTTTTTTATCTTAACCTGATTCATTTGCCATAATTCCAAATATGAAATAATTCAATTAGTTTGCTTATAAAAATATATTTTTTATATGTGATTCTGATATTTCACAATGCCAATAGCTAATAGTAGTATTGCAAATCCAAGATTAAGTATTATCTCTAATAAGAAAATTAAAAATAATTTTTATACTTGTTGCAGTAGTGGTAAATGATGTTTGCCCAATTTGTGAAACTTGTGTAGCAAGTTTTATAAATTCTAGATTATATTCCTTGTTGTTTCGCATTATTTTGTTTTTAACTATTATTTTTATATCATTAATTTTTAATTCTAATGAATGTTTTGTTAAAGCATAAATTTAAGAGATATGTTGACACCATTTGTGTTTAAATTGTATGACAATGCTACTAAGTTCTTGAACCTTATAGACTATATGATTATTAGATCATTACAATCTTTTAATACTTTGTTTAAGCTTTTTATTTTGATTATCTAGTTAATTTAAAGATTTTTCAGATTTGTAAAGAGAATTTTATATATATTAAAAGGCTTTATCTTGTATATAAGATGTACAATTTGGTTTTTATTTTTTCTATTTGGATATCTCATTGTATATAGAAGATGTAATGTTGATTTTAGCTCATTTTTAGACATATTATTAAAAGAATTAATTATATTATTATAAGTTTTTGGGGAAGCAGATTTATTATCAGAGATATTAAAAAGTGTTTTATATATAGTTCAAAATTCTTAAGGAGTAGCTTTTTTTAAGTAATTAGTTATTTCATTAATTTCTTGGTTTTGTTTATTAAGTTTGCACTTTTTAACAAGTAATTCAAGTGTATTTCTCAATTGTAATTTATGTTTTGAAGGTCTAGCCATAGTGATTTTTTAATGATTAGTGTTTTAACAATTTACTTTATGCAAAAGCCTTTTATAAGTTTCTAGTTATGACTTCAAAATTATTTTAAAAAAACTCTGCCTAAATGAAAGTGAAAGTAGAGTCAGAATTAGCTCTAATTTCTTTACTTTTTAATCTGATTATTGCCTAATATATATCCATATTATTATATATATTTATTTATAATACTAATTCAAACCAATATGTATTCACTTAAACATAATATCTTTAAAACAATAAAACTTAATCAATAATAAAATTAATAAAATTACAAAGACCAATTTATAAACAAATACATATTTGCTAGAATATCAATATTGTAACAAAAAACTATTAATAAAACCTGGTCTATAATAAAGCAAAAACATTTACTTTTAATTTTTATTTAATAGTTAAAGAACAAATACATTTTTGCTAAATATATATATATATAATATCAAAAGTAGATCTTTAAGAAAAAATTTTGCATTAATGCTAGCCTAAAGCTCTTATAAAATTTGATATATAGTAAGGTGAAAAGCATTGTTATTATATTACAGTTTTAAATTTTTATGTATAAAAGCTAATTTATAATAAAAGCTCTCTTTTTTTTAAATTAACATATTTAACAATCACAAAAAGAAAAGTTCTTACTAATGCAAAATTTAAAAATGTTTAATCAATGAATGATTTTAAATTGTAACTTCCTTCAGTTATCTTATGTTAATTATTTGCAACAAAAAAATTCTAGAAAAATTAGTTAGTGTTTGAAAAATTTATATGATTTTGATACTAATCTTTCATTAGTAAATATGCTTTAATTTTGCTAATCAATTTTATATATAAAATTTAACTATAGTATTATAATTATAGTACCTCATATGATTTTGATTAATTAGTATATGCAGAACTCTATTCTAATATAGTGGCTTTTTTATGATCTATTACTAAAAAAATCCAAAAAGATAAAACATTTAGCTATATAATAGAACAGAAAATAGAAAAAAGAATATATAGCAATGCTATTATAAGTTACAAACAAGCTGTAATAGCATATGCAGATGATACTACATAAATTGCAAATAGCAAAAAACAACTATTAAAAATTCTAGACATTGTAAAAAAAAATTTTCAAAACTAATAATATTAAAATAAATAAATCCAAATCAAAACTTATAATAATAAACATCAAGTTTAAAGAAAAAGAAAAAGAGATTATTTTTAGATAAAGCAAGATAAAAGAAGAATCAAAAAACAGAATTGTAAAATTACTAGAAATTTGGGTAAATAATAAAATAAAAGAGTTATTAGTTAGAAAAATAGCAAAAGCAATAGTTAGTCAAATGATCAAAGTTTTAGATACAAAAGAATGACAATAAGTCAAATTGTATATATAAACAATACAGTAATTAGCTTGAAATTGGAATACCTACTACAACTAACAAAAATAACAAAAAAGATGATCAACAAAATACATTAATCTTTAATATGTTTAGCAAAACACAAATGTAATATAATGCATATAGCAAATAATTATATAATAGAACACAAAGATTTTGCAACTGCAAGTCACTAGAACAAGAGATAATAGCAAAACAAATAAGCAACATATTCTTTAGACTGAACAAAAAAAATGTCTTAAATAAACTAACAAGACTTAGAATACTCAAGATTACCAAACTGCAGGCTTAACAGAAAATATATAAAATGCAAAAACAGAGTCAGAAAAAAAGAAATTTTAAAAGAAATTTAGACTATCAAATAATAGCTAAAATAAAAGAAATAGATATAAACATTAGAGCAGAAAAATGCTTATAAAAAGTATATAAATACAGAAACAAAATAAAAGATATAATAGATGCAATAACATGAAAAACAAATAATAACAAAATAAATAGCTAGAAATTAATCTATTTAAATTAGCTAATAGATGCAAAAAACAAATAGCTAATTATATAGAAATAGTTTAAAAGTCTTCAAAGCAGATTATATAAAGAAAAAAAGTCAAAATAGTTTAGTAAAATTAAAAAAAAGATACTAATAGTATAAGCAAACAGAAAAGTATATAATCAATATAAAGTAAGCAATTATAATATATAAGCATTAAAGGTTATATAGACAAAAATTTCAAAGAACAAAAAAAAGAAAGAATGGATTATATATAGGCCAAAAAATAATCAACAACTAGGCAAAGTAGCTAAGAAAAAAGAAAAAGAAGTTTTAATTAAATACTAGTTAATATATAAGAAAAAAACAAAAATATCTACAGAAATAAGCAAATACAAAGGCTGTAAAAACACATAAACACAAATGACAGAAAGATGTAAAAGATGAATACAACAAGATCATAATATAAAAACTATTTTAAAATTAATAATAGAAAAGAACAATAACAAGAATAATGATCTTAGTGTAGTAGTTAGGTTGTCATCTTCTAAGTGGCAGGTCTAAGATTCAAATTCTATCTATACTAAAATTTGAAAATTAACCTATATTATGAAAACTGTCTTTTGTTAATTGGTTGGTCTTATGTAGCTATAATCCAAATACACCAAGTCAGATTCTACTCATTATCAGAAGCTCAGAGCATCTATACAAAGTATAATATTATACATATATAGAGAAATGTTAATAATTAGTATTGCATAAGACTTCAGTGCAAATCTATAATAAGACTACTAGGCACAGAAGACTAAGAGACTAAAAAGACTGAATCTACTTAAAAATTCTTGAGTAAAGAGATAGCACAAACTTTCAATAGTGCTGTTGGATTAACAAAAGCCTATGAAATATTTTTATAGAACAGACAGATAAACTGAATAATAAAATATGTAAAAGAGCATATAACTAACTAGATTGCTAGAATTGCTGAAGAAAAAGAATACTAAGATATATCATACTAGGCCATTTAAATTGGAAGTTTGGAGAATTTGTTGGTTTTAAGTTGTGGTTAATAGAGGATGTTTAAGAAGATATTAAAAAAATAGATACTGAGATTTGGGTAAACTTTACAAAAATAGAAATAGTATAATGTAGTAGTTTAAGATTAGTTCTGACTACAAGTGTTAGGTAACTATAGCATATTACATAAAACTAAGTTAGCTATATATAGGACACAAAAGGCTTTAGTAATAATGCTTCTAAGAATATACTGCATGAAACAAGATATGAGATCCTAAAGATATAAATTAGCATCTAGACCTTCTTGACTAATTTACATAGTAGAAATGATCTAGTAATATAGTAAGAATTGTAGTACAAAGGGTTTAAATAGGCAATGCTTCTAGTTGGATTGCAAGTATGGCAGCTAGTATAAAACTATCAGTAGACTACTTAATTAGACACCAAAAATGTATGTATGACTATTTGTACTCTCTAATGTAAGGAGACTTCTTTGAAGTCTTGGTTATAAGTCTCTATATTCTAACTACTGAATAAAAAGCCTCAGTCCCAAAAGAGACTAGTTTAATAAAATAAAAAATAAAAAAAATAATAATAAAATTAATGTAACAATAGACTAACTAAAAGAAAAAGAACAATAGAGAAATAAATAAATAAGAAAAGAGAATTAATTGAACTCAAACAAGTAGAAGAATTAAAAATAAAAATAATAAAAAAACAAAGATTAAACAATATGCTTATAGATCAACTAATATAAGAAAAAAACAAAAAAAAATATGTTTTTTATACAAATAAAGCATTATATATAAAAGATAAAAAAATAGTATAGAAAAAATAGGTATCAAATGAAAACAAGTAGAAGAGAAAGGCAACTAGCCAGAGAAAGAAGTAGCAATAAGCCTAGAGAAATGGCTATTAGCAACATTATCAGAGCTAGTAGCAATATAGATAGCAATTCTAACAATATCTGAAGAGAAAAATATAGTTATTTATACAGATAGCAATGCAGTAGTAAGAAATATTAGTAAAGTATTGCAAAATACAAAAAATAAAAAGATTATCAAAAAGAAGAATACAATATAAATACTAAATATTATAGAACTAGTTAAAAAGAAAAACACCAAATTAGAATTAATTAAATTTAAAAATCACAGTAAAGACAAATAAAATAATAAAACAGACTTTTTGACAAAAAAAAAGGCAAATTGCAAAGAAGTAGTCTAATTAAAAAAACTTAAATATAAAAAAATAGAATATCAACTAAAGTAAAAAATAAAAAAATAGATATATATACAAGATTTCTTTGCAAAATAATTACAAATACCAGAATTAAAGCTAATTAGAGAAATACAAAATTGATTAAAAGTTTGAAACCAGAAACAGAACACATACTTTACAACTGATCAAGTTTTTAGAAAGAGATAAGTATAACAAAAGAAGTACATTGCATCTTGAGGAATTAAGTATAAGAAGAGCTACAGTGATTAAGTATATAATGAATAACCTACTAATACTAATAGAGTTAAATAAAAAAGACCTGAAGTATATATAATAACAGAATGTCAAGTTTGTCAAAGTGATGAAAATGAAACTCAAGAACACTTAGCAAGCTGTAGTAAACAAAAAAGCTTATGAAAATGAATACAAAAAGTTTTAATAACAAAAATATAAAACATGCTCAAAAAAAAAAACAGGATTCTAGTACAAATATTATACAAAGTACAAATTTTTTTTTTCTACTTAAGTAGTCATGTTGATGTACTTTTATTAAGAAAATATTAATACTGTTATTAATATTACATACTTAATTTCTTAATCTTAACTTACCTGTTTGCTTTTTTGAGTATTCAGAAGTGACCTACTGCACTAAGCAATAACAAGTTATTATTTGAAAGGTTATTTTTGATTACTATCCTACAATGAAATATTACTAAACTAATAACACTTTCTTATAGAAAAGTGAAAAAAAGAAAAAAAAATACTAAACTAAACTAAAAAGAGTTACTGGAAAAATAAAAGTGTTAGAAGAAACATCTTATTCATAACTATTTCAGTAAAGTCACTAATATTTTAAACCTATGCTAAGGATCTAATTACACTTTAACTTGTACTAATGAAGTAAAAATTCTATATATATGATTCTAAGAATTACTATATATCTCTAATTTCTATAATCTTTCAGTTTAAATCCTTTTTCATTTTTTCATTACATTATATGTTAGGCTATACTGTATACATGATTGTTATGTTCCTATTACATTATGTTATAACATGTAACTGTCCAAAAAAAAAATAATAAACAATGCTAATCTTTTGTAGAAGTGAGTCAAATTCTTCACATTTAGATAAAAAAATGAAATAGATGAAAAAAGTTGACAAGTATGATATATAAAAAACCAAACTAAAGAAAGTGTTTTTAGTTGTTTGTTCTGTTTTTAAGCTTCTAATAACCTTTAATCAGAGTTTTTTCTATTGTTTCCAGAATTTCTTTCTGGTTTGGATACTAAACATGTTAAGAAGTCTACTCACAGAAAGGTTTGACTTTGATATAAACCATCAGAAGAGTTACCTACATTTTAGTTTTTTTACATACTTCTAGTTTATTAGCAACAATCTGCTTTATATATTAAAACAGAATCAAAAAGATAGTAATCCTAGTGTAGTGTTTGGGTTGTCATCCTTCAAATAGAGGTTTAAAGTTCAAATTCTACCTATAACAAAATTTGAAAATTATATTTATATTACAGTAACTGTCTTCTGTCAATCAGTTGGCCTTATGTGGCTGTAACTCAGATATACCAAGTCAGGTCCTACCAATATTAGAAGCTCAGACATCTATGTAAAGTATAATATTACACATACATAGAAGAATGTATAACCAGTATTGCATAAGATTTTAGTAAAAACCTATGATAAGATCATCAAATATAGAAAACTAAGAAACTAAGATAACAGAAACCCACTTGGAAATTCCTAAATAAAGAGATAGCATAAACTTTTGACAGTACCATCAGACTGGTTGAAGCTCACAAAACACTTTTATAGAAACTGTAAGTTAAAACTGAATATCAAATATGTGTAAAAGAACATATAACCAACTAGGCCACCAGATTTGTTGGAGAAAAAAAATACAAAAGTATACTATACTGAGCTATCTGAATTGGTAGTCTGAAATGAGACTGACAGTTCTGAGTTGCAGCTAGTAGGAGATGATATAGAAGATGCCAGGGAGATAAGTACTAGGGTTCTAGTGAACTTTACAAGAGTAGAAATAATATAATATAGTAGTTAAACAGGTAACTTCTGTAACTGCAAGTGTTAAATAACTATAGTGTATTATATAAAACTAGGTTTATATATATGGAATATAAAAGTTCTAGTAAGTTTCTTATCAAGAATAAATTAGTCCTAAGGGTAATAACAAGTATCAAGAACTTGAATGAATATAGCTTTGAGATGTTTTCATAATACAAAAAGAATTGCATATGCAGAGGATTTAAATAGGCAAGACTTCTAGTTGGCTTGCAGATATGGCAACTAGTATAGAACTTACATAGCAATGTGTAAGCAGACTACTTAAATTAGATACCAAAAGTGCATATGTGACTAGTTGTAACCTTTAATATAAAATGAGCCTCTGGTGGCATGCCATGTTCTAATATACTTGAATAAAACATTGCATCTCCAAGATAAGAACTTTAACTATAAAAAAAAAAAAAAAAATTAAACCAGAATCAAAGATATTGTCTATTTAAAAACATAACTTTTCAAATTGTTTTGGTACTAGTTTAGTTTAAGTAATCTTCAGAAAAAGTTTAAAGCACTATTCAATTAATGATACAAATTAATTCTTTTATATTACAAATATAAAATTTAAATTTAATTTTTTTAAAAAAACTTTTAATAAAAAAGAACTTGAAACTATAATTAATAAAATATTAAAAAATTTAATTAAAAATATCTTTTTAATAAGAATAAAAATAAAGATAAAAATAAAAATAAAGATAATAGCTTTGATTTAAATAATGAAAAGATGAAACTAATTTTAATAATTTATTTATAGCAAAATTAATTGCTTAGAATTTTTATAAAAATAATAAAACTAAAACCAATTTATCTTTAAATTAATAATAATTATAAAATAAAAAAGATTTAACTATTGATTTAGAAATAATATTTGTTAAAGAATTTCAAAATTAAAATATAATTTATATTTACATATTTATTTTTTTTACATTATTTATTATAGTTTTTTTCTATTATAGGTTTTTATTATTATAATTATTATTTAAATTTTTTTTTATAAATGTTTTTTATATTATAATATATAGTTTAAAAATATTATAATTTAAATATTTTTATTTAATAATTTTTATTTTATTTATAATTTATTTTTTATATATTTGTTATTTATTAAATTATTTTTTAATAAATTTTTTGAAATTTTATTTTTATTAATCAATTAAGTTGAAAATTTACTGTAACAAACTTGATATAATAACTAAATCTTTTGGTAAAATATTATATTGTAATATTATAATATTATAATTATAATATTATAATTATAAATAATAGCTAAAGCAAAATAAATAAAAATGAACATCAAGGCAGAAAAACCCTTGTGGAAGGTTTATGGACATGGTAAACAGATAAGAGACATACTAAAAACAAAAATATGGATGGCAAGAAATAGCATAATAAATGAATGAAGGTTGTTATATTTAAATCAACTCATAGATATGAAAGGTAATAATCTGATCACATGAAGACAGCTTAAGAGTCTTCAAGATTTGTTATGTAAAGGAAAGAAAACTAAGTGGTTTAGCAAAATAAAAGGAAAGATGTTAAAAGCACAAGTGAGCAGAAAAATACAAGACCAATACAAAACAAGAAGATACAATATGCAAGCACTAAAGATTAAGTGAACAAAGATGTCAAAAGACTGAAGGAAAAATGAATGAATTGTTTATAGACCAAATTACAATCGACAAGTAGGCAAAATAATTAAGAAGAAAAAGAAAAAAGTATTAACAGAGCATTGGATAATGCATATAGAAGAAGGAAAGATATCGATAGAATTAAGTATATGCAAAGGTTGTGAAAACAGTTTAGAACAAATAAAAGATAAATGTGAAAGATGAATAAGACAAGACCACAATATAAAGGTGATACCAGAAGTGCTAATAGAAAAGACTAACAATAGAATAAATATGACATCAGAGCAGATACTAGAAGATAGAATAATAAAAGAATGAAAAAAAGATGAAATAAAGTTACTAGAAATAAGATAAACAGAAGAATTAGAACTAGAACTGATTAGAAAACAAAGATTAAATAGTATGATTACAAAATAGTTAGTAGAGATATTAATATGAAACAAGAAAAGAGACAAAAAAAAATACAGTTTCTATACTGATAGAGCATTATATAAGAAGAAAAAAAAAATAATATAGAAAAAATAGGTATTAGCTAGGCACAAGTAGAAGACAAAGAAGACTAGTTAGAAGAAGAAATTGCATTAGGACTGAAAGGCTGACCTTTAGCAATAATAGCAGAATTAGCATCAATATGAGTAGCAATCCTAACAGTATCAGAAGAGAAAAGCATAGAAGTGTTTACAGACAGCATAGCAGCATTAAGGAATATTAATAGTGTACTTCAATATGCAGAAAAAGAAAGAATCTTGAAAAAGAAAAACACAATGTAGATAATGAACATTGTAAGTCTAATTAAGAGTAAGAACATTAGAATAGAAATAATTAAGGTTAAAAGTCATAGTAAAAATAAGTAGAATAACAGAGCAGACACTTTTACAAAAAAAAGAACAAAATACTAAAACAAAATATATGTAGATAAAGTCAAATGTGATGAGATAGAGTACTATTTAGAATAGAAAAACAAAAAAATTGATATACTAGTAAGACTTCTGTATAAAATAATAGCAAATACCAAAATAAGAACTAGTTGGAAAAAGATAAATGCAATACAGACACTAGAACCAAAAACAGAAAATGCACTGCATAATTGATTGAGTTTTTGGAAAGAAATAAATAGAACAAAAGAAGTCTATTATACATCAAGAAAACTCAATACAAGAAGAACCATAGCAATTAAATGTATAATGGATAGCCTACTAACACTTGAGAAGCTAAACAGAAGAAGATTAAAAGTATACACAACAGCAAAGTATCAAATATGCCAAGTTGGAGAAAAAGAGACCCAGACACATCTAGTAAGTTGTAATGAACAAAAGAATTTGTAGAAGCGAATTTAGAAAGTTGCAATAGTGACAACATGAAATGAACTCAAGAAAGAGAAGAAAAATAGAATTCTATTACAAGTTCTTTATAAGACATTATTTGAAGAAACAGAAGCAGAAGAAATTACAAACAGAAAAGTGCTAATAAAAGAACTCACAATACTAAAAGTAGAAAAAAGATTAGAATGACTTCTAAGTAAGCAAGCAACACAGAAATGTATAGATATAGTTACAAGAACAATATAGAACACCTTTTATAACCAAGTATAGAGAGTGTGATGTGAAAAAATACAAACTTGTAAGAAAAAGATCAATATAACAAACAAAATAAAAAAGAATGTTTGTGCAAGAGGAAAATCAAAGAAGAAGATAAAAAAAGATAAACAAGTGAAAGAAGAGGAAAAAGAAAGGAAAGCAGAAAAGGCAGATCAAATGAAGAAAGAAGCTTTGAAGATAATAAATATACTTGTTATAAAAGGGGAAAACCCTTCTGGTATAACTTTAAGTAGTTAGATGAGCAGTCTATTCCTAACTAGGATAGTGCGACAGATTGCACTTAAGCACCATTAAGGTGGCCGAGTGATGCTAGACTTGAATGTTGAGAAATTCTATATAATTGTATATGTATATAATTTCAAGAATTTTAATAAAGTACTAGTGTAACTGCTTAAGGTTAAAAAAAAAAAAAATTATAATTGTAATATTACAGTTATAACATTACAGTATAATATTTATAGCAATCAGGTACTGTAATAAAATTAATTTTATTATATGATAGAATGTTATAATATTATAATTTAGTAATTCTATTGCTAATCATATTTATTATTAATATTTGAATAATTATTTGTCAAATTATTCAGATATTAATAGTCAGATATGGATAAATAAATGACAGATTTATCTGAATTGGAACACTATGTAAAAGATTAAAATCAATTCTGTCAAACTCAAGCAAAAATTTGTCTGATTGACTAATACAAATCAATTACCTGAATAACTTAACAAGCATCATCTTTAGCTTTAAAAAGATGCTAAAAAAATAATTATAAAAATAATCTCAAATAATCCAAAAAAAAGTTGGCTTAACAATGACGTTTTGAACTAGATAAAGAAAAAAAACTTTTTTAGTAGTTTTTTTCATTAATAATAATTCGATATCGTAATAAAGCTATGCAATTTGATTGGTCAGTAATCACGGGTAGATCTACAAAAATTAACCAATCAGACAAATTTCTGCCTATAAAAATATGGCATACGCACTTATACGACATATGGCGCTTATACGACACTTCTACTTATGCAGCAAATGTGCCGTATTGCTATGGTAGTGTGCGGAGGGTAGCTACCCCTCAAGGTTCTAAATGTTTAAGTTCCTATTGGCTGGAATTATTCGCACCAAATTATATGTCATTTTATCCTTAAAAAGTTAAGTTTAATGTCAGAATTAATAGATAACTTTATAGCAAAATCTTGCAAGGAATTTTTTTGTTAGTACGCAAAAGGCGATTTCTTAGGCGAAATTTTGAGATGAAATGAGTCTTTTTAAAAACAAGCGATTGTTTTTTTAATTTTTATGTTACACTTGATCTCATTCTCTGATTCGCTGTAGATGCATCACGTTATTAAAGATCGTCTATTTTATCCAATTAGAAATGCGATTTACTCATAACTTGGGGGGAAAAATTAGTGGACTCCTACTCAAAGAGGTCATATTTGACCATATCAGATATGATTTCGCTCATGCGTATATCTTAAGTTTAATCAATTGACAAGATGAACAATGCTTAAGCACGACTGCGTCATGCAGCTATGTACCCTACCTAGTTTTATTTTAGACTATGTAATTTCGTCAATTTTGTGAAACGATACATATTAAAAAAATTTTTTTTTAGTATACATATGATTTTTACGGGTATTCGAGTTATGTCAATAAAAATTTTTATTTAAAATCTGGGTAGGCGGTCACTAAAGGTTAGTCGGTGATACCCGTTTTTTAAATATGCGATAAAAAATATGCTATCCCTACTCAGTATTTTCTAAATCACTAATCTACTAAAATAAGACATTATAATTTATGATTTTCTAACTAATAATTGTTTTGCGACTAAAACTGGAAACAACTATACAGTACATGGTAATTCGTTAAATGTTTACAACTTAACATTAATTTTTGATTATCTGCGAATTTAGTGTAACCGAAGATCAAGAGTTTTAATCATTTAAATTTTTAACCTGAATATTCACGGATCCCACCTACATTTGTAAATGAATTTTAATAGGAATCATATTTTAGATAGAAACAAGTGGGATCACATTTAGAGGTGTACAGTTATGGAAAATTCAACTAGTAAATCAAAAGTAAGAAAATATACATGTGGTTAACTCAAGTGCATAATCCTAGAACAAAAAAAGTAAGGGTGTACTTAAAGAGGTAAAAATGCGTGCATGCGTATGCATCCAGGTCTCAGGAATTTATACACGTGCAGGGAGCAGAGGTGTCCCGGGCTTGAAGTGTACATTTAAGAGAGAGGCCTGTTGATTACGTAATTTTATTAAGTATATATTGTATAAAAAATATTATGATCACGTAGGGAGTGGGTTCGGTCTTCTAATAAAAAGGAATGACGTAATATAAACGTAATAAAAAATAAACAGAGATATCATGTGAAATTACAGGAAATTGACAATTTTAAGGATTTTGAATAGTTGAAAAATAAGATCGATATACAATTTAGAATCTTGAATCTTAAATATTTCGCATCATACGAAATTCACAAGGACATACTTTTTGCCAAGCGCTATAACTTGTATAAAAATCCGATGGTTCCTATTTATATAATTATTTTAGACAATATTAAAAATTTTTTTAATCGATTAGTTGTAAATTAGTCATCACAGTTAATTAATTTTATTGACTAGATATGTGATCATATGATTAATTTATATTTAAAATTTTTTTTTCTTAGGTGGTGGATTTGATATTAAGAACCCTAATAGCGATAAATCGGGTTATTTATCCGCCGCGATATTTAAGATATTAAGTAGATAATAATTTAACGATTGGTTGATACGTACAACTTTTCATGTTATTATTGTTTATTAGCTGTAAACAAAAGTTACACTTTGATGCATTTGATAACATTCACACATAAATATATATAGTTAGATGAAATATATATGTGGACTTATTTTTTAGAATATTTGAGAATTAATGAATTAATGAGTCAGGAAGCACTTGTAACGATAAGAATTAAAGTCTACAGGGCTTACATTCCTTTCCAGGTTCATCCTTATAGACTATGCTAGAATGTTCTATAAACAAAAATAATATATACAATAAATAATAAAAACGTGTATTATTCAAGAATTTTTGACAGGGAAATCGAACTAGCTGTTTGTGTCCATGTTGCCTGATTAAACAAAAAAATAAGGTGAATCAAGGATCAACCAACAATTTTTAACAGGATTAACAGGAAATTTCTACGATAAACATGTTCAATCAAACATGGAATATGCTGGAGTATCGGTATCGAATGTCAAATATAATTTAAGCAGTGAGTTACTAAAATTATTTCGGATTCATTTATGGCAGTAGCATCTTTTATAAAATACGCGCATGTGTAACTTGCAAATGTATGTACGTAAATGTAATATAAAGAAGAATCTGGCGTTACTTTTGCGAGTGACCGTACGTTTTTAAAAACTTACATATCGATATAGTTTTAGAGGTGAAATTCTTGGGTAAAAATTGGGGCTGAATGCACTCTCATGAGCTAACTACATCTAGAATTATTATATTCAAAAAAAAGGAAAAAAAATAAGTACATACGTAATGTACGCGATTGAGCACAGCAGGTGTAGAATTCGCTATGATCTTAAAGAGTCAATTTATATACTATAAACTTCTAGGACGCCAACGTCATTTAATTCTACAACTATCGGAAAATGCACGCCTTATTCGCGTAACTTTGAAACTTTTGGGGCGGATTGATAGTTATTGATATTATTAAGGTATTTACAATAGCAAATAACGAGCACATTGTGTATATAAATTATCTGCCTAAAATGTTTAATGCCTGTGGCTTAGTAGTGCATAAACCTTTTTCATACATAGTTCATACATAATGCATTCCACCTAAAGTTGGGTGATAGCGATCACAGATATTTCAGGAATATTCTTGATTATCTAGATCGAAGAATGTCGAATGTGTGCCTTCGAAAATAGAAGATTCTTACGTGCAGTCGTATGTCTGTACGTAAAAGTGTGGGAACAATGCTTAGTAGTGGCAATAATTATTTGATACCTTTGAACATGCATTCTTTTTCTCTTTGCAACTCTTCCCAATTTCTTAAAAATCGGTCATAATTCTCGTATTTATTATTTTTATTTTTTATCTGGGTTTTGAGACCCTTTCGGTCATTTCCTTAATGAACGTCTGTTTAAAATACGCACGATATTAACAATTCAATGGAAGTCCTGCAGGCATACTCTATGATTCTTCTTCCCCGATTGCCTTTGCATATTTCTTGAGTTTTCAATACAAAGTTTTCGATCGATGATTTCTTACAGGTTGAGAATCTATTCGGTGATCATAGAGATGATATATTAAAACTTGAGCATTTTCTTTTATTAAGTCTCTTGAACTTATTTATATATGCAAAGTGCAAAAACAATACCATCTTTCCCTTTCCGATTCACTCACAACCGATTGGACACTTGACTGGATTAACAACCAAACAAACCAATGGGATGTAGTTACCACTTATTGGCTTTTGCAAAAAATATCGCATCGCAGCGATTGTTCCTTTACAAGTCCGGTGGGATGTCAATTTCATCCTGGAACAATGATAAATTCCTTAGACTCTCCTTGTTGAACGTCGCAGTTGCAATTAATGCAACGATAGTTAAAAACAAAATACATACACACAATAGCTTAACAAGATAGGCTTAACAAGATAGGAGTGTTATTGGATAATCTTTGCAAAGGCCACAAAAGTTATTTTTGGGATTTGGTATTGATTAATAGGTTAGCCAATTATCCCCCGCACAACGTCGCAGTACCTTCGGGTGCATTTTTTATAATTCTAATTTCTTGTGTTAGCATACACAATTATATACACAGTTCTATATACACAGTTCTATTTACAAAGTTCTATATACACAGTTCTATGCACAGTTCTGAAATTTTACTTTCATTATTTTTTTACTTTCATTCAACATGTATATGTATGTATATGTATATATATAAAGTTCTAAATCGTGATTTGTTTTTTTCGAAAAAAAAAGACCAGATTCATGGTTTTTAAACCAGGTCTTTTTTTGTGGGCCTATTTTGTTGTTGTCGTATTAGCTATGACTTTAAAGACCTGTAAATTATATAAAGGTGCTTAAACTTTATTTTATCTGTCCTTAATAACAGACGTACTATTTCTGGTGGTATCAACAGGAAAATAACCAATTTGTAGTTAATTAAATAAAAAAGGGTATTTATTAACATCAATTTTAATCTTTCGTTCAGTATTTCAAATGGCACTACGTATAAAGATTTGATTCAAATCGGTAATAATGATAATCGCAAATTTTAAGCATAATTTAAAATCATCGATTCTTAACAGTATTCTATATAGCTTCTATATGTGTATACACATAATAATAATTAAATTAATATAAATTATTTATATAGAAGTTAATTAATTTAATCTATGTATTAAATGAAAAAAAAAATCTTATCGGATTAATATCATGTAATTCTGATATGCCGCATACATGCACTTGTTAATACAAACTTAGTCGAGATATCAGCATAATACTGGGTTTCATTTACATATTATGTTTTATTAATGCTATGTAGGTAGGATGCTTGCGCGCCATCCAAATGTAGTTAACTTATTAAAAATTATAGAAACCTTTTATGATTATATAAAATTGACCAAAGCTAGGGGAGAAAAGTGAAAGCCTTCAAACCATACTCTACGAAATTTCAGAATGCCCAACTCTCGGTTTATTTAGGTTCGGAATCCAAGAATTAAACTTAGATTAGGATCAATTGTTAAATATTGATCTTGGTTTTTATATAAAAACAAACTACAACAAGGATTAATGAAAGAACAAAAACTGTTTTCTTATAATGTAATCTTAAAAGCAATAGCAATCCGTAAATTTAATACTATTTAAATTTATTTATAAATTCTAGTCAAAAACTTCATCACATAAATAAAATATCGCCATTTTTCAGGTGTAGATGTTAAATAATCGATTAATACTTATACAATTGGTTTTATCTGTGTTAAATATTACCAGTCAAAACAACTTAGATTTACACTTATAATTTCCTAGATAGCTTCACAGTACTGGAGTATTTTCATATTAACTTAGCATGAGCTTATTGACTTTGGTTGTTAGTACAGCCAAACCTCTATATATGCACACCCTCTATAATTGCACTCTATACCTCAGTCCCAACTAATAATAACACTTATAAAATTACTCTCTATAAATGCACTCCACAAATGCACACTTATGGTTGGTTCCAAGGGGGTGCATATATGGAGGTTTGAATACTCTCTATAAATGCACACCCTCAAATGTACACTTATGGTCGGTCCAAGGGGGTGCATATATGTACGCATATATGTGCTTAAAAACTATATCTATATATAGTAGAATTACCTATTCTTTATTATGCATGATTCTTTTTATATTTCAGTTAGGTTATGGTTTATCTATAATAATTTAAACCTAGCATCCCCTTCTCTAAAACCTCCATGACACTCATTATTAATCTTGTGACAATGTATTTTCCGAATATAAATTAAAGCATTGCGACTGCTTTTAGCATGTCTCGTGCGCGTTTGGGGGTTACCGGAATTAAGACTAATTAATTTTTAATTTTATTGTTTATCTTACATATTTATGTAATATGTTAATTATTACCATATTGATTATTTCGATTATATATTTTGTAAAAGTAACGGAATTTATTTTCCGAAACTAAATGGGTTTCAACATATAGATGACATGATTGACAAAATTACGAAAATAGTTATACAATTTAGCAAAATCTTTAGTGTTTGTCTAATCATCCTGATTCTTTTTTTCATTATTTATTAATAGCTCAACCCATTTTTCATACTTAATTTGTCCTATCCATTATGTAAACTAACTCCGGAAAGTAATAGTTATATATATATTATAGGATATTTGTATGCATCAACAATAAACTACTTATTTTTTGAATTTTAATACGATTTATAAAATTTAGTTAAGTCATATTGATTTCTCGTGCACAAAATGTCAAATGAAAGTGGTTCACCTGAAAGTTATGAGCAAATGTTTCTTCTTTGTCAAGAACTTGCTAATATGGGTGATCATAAAGCTATGTTTAATATTGGAAACTGCTATATGATTGGACTTGGAGTTGAAAAGGATGAACATAAGGCATTCATTTATTATCAAAAATCTGCAGAGATGGGAGATGCTAGTGGAATAATTGCACTTGGTAACTGTTATCAAGATGGAATTGGAGTTGAAAAGGATGAACATAAGGCATTCATTTATTATCAAAAATCAGCAGAGATGGGAGACGCTAGTGGAACATATAATGTTGGATATTGTTATGAACTTGGAATTGGAGTTAAAAAGGATGAACATAAGGCATTCA
>CAJVQA010001806.1:0-24046 GCA_910591915.1 Cetraspora pellucida
AAAACCTTCAGGCGGACTACTTAAATTAGACAATAACTAAAGTTGTATGAGTGGCTAGTTGTACACTCTTTCCATGGTTGCCTCCTATGGTTGTAATGCAACCATTAGCTGAATGTACTATCAAAAAAATCCTGAGTTGCAAGTACTCACCTTAATATTTAAAAAAAAAAAAAAAAAAACTAAACAAAAACAATATTTATTGTATTAAATAATTTCTAAATACTACTAATACTGAATTCTTTATTTTAAATAATTTTTATTACAATATCAAAAAATACTATAAAGCTATTGCTTCTACTAGTTTTATATAATATAAAATTTAATAGCTATATTTTTAAATTTATTTTTAATATTCTTATACTTTAATCTATATATACTAACCAACTGAGTTCTTAGTAAAAAAGTTAATTAATTATAAACAATTTAATCTTTAAAAAAATTATAATTCTTTTAACAAAAATCTTAAAACCTGATACTATATATTATTATCTAATAATACTCTAATTATCTATAAAGAATATAACTTAAACAACACATTATATTATACCAAATATTGCTATTTTAATGTAACAAAATCTTTTTATAATTTTCAAATAGATTGCAAAAAAAAAATTTATATTAATTTAAAAAACTTTAAAAAAGTTTTAAGTTTAATTTTATTTACAATATTACAAATTCACAACCTAATAATATATTTAACTCTAATCTGACCTCTATGCTTTTTCATAAACCTACCAATATCACTCTAGAACAATCTAACAAAAACTAACTTTAATACAAAAACTATACTATTTTATATAACAAGTAGTAAACAAAATATAAAAAATAATTTTTAAATAGCAGCAAAATACTATTTTTAACACTTTTATTTAATATTTAAATATTTTACTAATCTTTGAACTTCTTATTTAAACATATTAATAATCTTGTTGAACTTTATACTTACTTTTTTAAGTTTTTGTATCTTAATAAAAATATATATAAACAATTTTTTTTTTTATTAATTTAATTAACTTTATATATTTTATTTAATTGCATAACTACTTGATATTAGACAAGTAATAATATATCTTTCTTCTTCTAATACTAAAGCCTTTAGCTTATAATTATGCACTTATAATAATTTTTAAACAAGAATCTTTAAATTTAAAAAACTCCAAATATTATATTTTTATTAGACTTAGTATCTTAAAAGTTTTTATATAACAGTTTATTTTAAAACTTCTTGAAAGCTCCTGTATCTATCTAATAAAAACTATACTAAAACAAATATATCAAATTACAAACTGACTAGCATGGTTTAATTAACAATAAATATTAGTTTGATTTACTTCTTAAAATAATATTAACTTTACAATATATATTATATTATATAGAGAAAAACTTCTAGTTTTAGTTACTAATCTATCTTTTTTAGTACTAAAAAACTTTAAAATTAAATTAATATTTGAAGAGTTATCTACTTATTTTCTTAGTCATTGAAAAAATATTACAAAATATTTAAATCATTTTTGCTTAAGGTATTATAATACTTTTAAAACTATTATATATCTTTTAGCATATTTTTAAAACTTTCTAAACCTTGTAATCTTAATAAAATATAATATAAAAGTTTTAAATAAGCTAGTAACATCTTTATACAATACAAATAATTTTATTCAAAGCTTTATCTATAATCACATCAATGAGCAAATATTGCTAAGACTAATAACTAATAATATTCTAATATTATTTAAAAATAATAATTATAAGTATAAACATATTTTTTTTATTTATTATAATATTATTTTTGCAATATATAAAAAACTATAACTTACTTTTAAAATAATCTAGCATAAGCCTGATTTTTTAGTTTTACTATTACTACAAACATTAACATTAGTTAAAATTATATCAATCTTACTTTTCTTACTAAATAAAAAAATAAATTATTATATTAAACATGAATAATCATTTTTTTTGTTATCTTATCAAAGACTAAAGATACTTGTAATCTAGAATTTTATTAATAGTACATTCAACTAATAATTACATTATAATTATAGTAGGCAATTATAAAAAGAGTATACAACTAATTACTCATATAATTTTAATTATTGACTAATTTAAGTAGTTTATTTAAAGGTTCTATACTAGCTATCATATCTAGAATCTGCTTGTAAGTTTTTTATTTAAACACTTTAGTTTTTATATTTATCTACTTACCTATATATATCAAAATACCTAGTTATTATTAATACAAATATATTATAATTACTAAGCAGTTTACTTATATAAAAAACTTTAACTTTATATGTATTTAATTTTCAAAATCTTTTATATTCTATTTTTATAACTAACTTAGTAATATTATTGCTAAACCAATACTTATAGTTAGAACTAATTATTAAATCACTATATTTTTGTAAAGTTTACTCAAATTCAGTACTTATTTTATAATATATTTTTATTATTTTAGTATTTAATTTAAGTTTTATTAAGTTCTTAATTTAGATAGTCTAAAAAAATAAACACAATTATATTTCTAGTTTATATGTTTTTTGGCATATAATTTTTTTTTTAGAAGGTTCTAGCAATCTAACTAGTTACAATAACCTTTTTTTGAAAATTAATACTTTATTTGATTTTATAAGTTCTAATACTATTTTTTAAGTCTAATTTTTATAATAACATTGTTAAAAGTTTAAGCCACCTCTCTACTTAGGTTTTTCAAATAGACTTCTGTCTTCTTGGTTTCTATAATTTACATGATTACAAGAACTTATCATAAATTTATACTAATTAGTACTAGTTTGTGTTCTTTTGTATAATAATATATTGCATAAATGCTTATAACCTTTTAGTTAGCTAATATAATACATATAACAGGTATTTTATCCTAACTAATAACAAAAGACAGTTAATTATAACATATAAGTTTTTAAAATTTTAATAATATTAGACTTTAAACTCTAGATATAATACTTAAGAAATAATAATATAATTACTATACTGCATTTTTCTTCTTAGATCTTTTTACAAATATATATATAAATATTAACAAATCAAATCCTATTTTATCTAATAAAAATTTTAAAATTATATTATATAAACTTCTAATACTAAACATTGAAATTAATATAAAAATTTTATCAGTAACTTAGAATACAATACATCTTTCTTAAATAAATAAGTATTGTAATTTGAAAGATTGTATAGATTCTTGTATTTTAGTTTGTAAATACAATTAATACTTTGAATGTTTTTTATTTATTTTAGAGAGTTAATGTCAATATTGTGCTAATTATCTTATACATAAAATTAAAAACAAATACAAAACATTCAGAAAACTTTAATAACAAAATAAAGACAATATAAAAAAGACAAAAAATAAGAAAACTAACAATAATACAAATATTAATGTCAGTTTGCCTGTGAAGAGTAATTTAGATTTACAAATTAAAATGCTATAAATACTTTGGTAGATGTATAATTAGGTAAAGTAGTAAACAAAATGCAAAATAAAAAACATTTATTATTTGTATATGAAAAATTTTTTAAATAAAATTGTAAATTGAACTGATTTTAGATATTTATATGGTTTCAATTATAAAATTTTTACATATTATTATTACAATTTTTTTGATACTTATGATGCAATAAAGGTAATTGGTCTTTTTTCATTATGAATTATTTTATTGGCCAATCATATTTCAGAAAAATTAATCAGATGATCTACAAAAATTAGCCAATCCTGTCGAAAGTTCGCTATGCTGTTCTATATGTTCTATACTCCATTTGATATTACTTATTAACTTGTATTATTTCAACACAGTTTTTCAATGTCTTGTGAAGCACCTCTAAATCGAGATATTGGAGAACGTAAGTATACTGTTGACCGAATCGTTCCATTATTCAAGGCAATCAAATCTGTATACAAAGAGTACACGTCCGAATGCATAAAAAACGTTAAAGCCATATTCCCTGAATTTGACTTCGTGATAAACAAGGCGGATGGGATTGTTTTAGTTTTATCGAAATTTCAGGAGGCCCAACAAACCCGGTTTTGAAACACGTTAAGAAAGATACAGAAAAATTGATCAAAGAAGCTACGTTCTGTCTAATAGATAAAAGCGTGGAGCTCACTAAAAGTATATCAACATATATGGTCCATGGTACTGGTACGTAGGGATGGGTTCGGTCACGAACCCATCCCTACTGGTACGTAGTATGTTATATATTGGTACTGAAAAATATAGCTACAGTGTAAGAACAACCTGCACGTGATTCCAGGTCAGTCCATCATGATCAAACTTGTAAGTGGTTAGGTGCAATGTAATAATTCAGTGCAAACGTTCGTTCTGCCAAAAATCTCTCATAACCTAACATCAGTATAAGGAACCATTTTTGTGCTCTATCAAAAAACTTTTCGTTGGACGATTTTACTATATAAACTATTCTCTTCTAACTCCTAACCCTGACCCTAATTTGTCTGCGCCACAAACCTGGGTGATCGGAAATCACATGTGTGGAGGATTCTGATACCGATACTGTTATACCGCATCAATTCAGGTAGTACTGTATGATTGTACAAACTTTTGTAATACGTACGGTTTGCAAGATTAATTTTTATATCCATTATCCATTTGGCGCAAGGATGTGACGAATCATTGGGTGTGGCTAATAAACATGATTTAATATAATTATTTAGCAGATATTTACTCGCCACACTGAAAATTCGTCACATATCATGGCAAATGAAAGAGGAGACCTAATCCTTTAGAAGAAACCCGTTGTTTAATGGTTAGGGTTAGGGAAAGTACGAAGTTATAGGAAAATTTGCTTTGTTTCGAAAGAATTTTTTGCTTTAAAAATTGTACGTACTATCATGATGCGTTTCCGTACTGTACTAATTTACTATATACCTCATTAATTCAAATGTTATTTATCATATGAGAATTGCTATTTCTACCCCCCATTTTTGCTAATGCCTAGCATTAGCAAAAATGGGGGGTGAAAATAGCAACTCTCTTATCATATTTATCTTTTTTGTGTTAGGAGATCGCATTACTCTGAGTAAACCCCAACTCGATAAAAAAATATTATTATAAAATTTCTCAGATAAAGTCTGCCAGGATTCCCTTCTCATTTGATGGTGTAGAAATGTATTTAGAAGTTTTTGAGCTCCTATATATATTAGTTATAAGTCACTTGTACATTGTTTTTTTTTAGTTTATATAACAGATAGAGTCCTTTCTAGTCTAATTATTTATTTTGACTTATAGTGCGAACTAATAAGACAAAATAATGAGCCGAAAATATTAACACTCTCAAATTCAAACGAGAACGTTCCAAAAAGTACGAGAATGGTTATGGTCTCAAATAAAATTGCAGCGTGGAAAAACATAGAAATAGCAGAAGAGGAATGACATTTTTGTTTTCGTAAACGTACAAATCGAAAACATATGTTTCAATGTAAAAAATTTATTAGAACAAATATTAAATGATAAATAAAAGAATTTGTTATTCTTGGCTGATTTTCTTGAATTTTTTTTTAATCTTTGTTCAGCTTTTGGTTAGCAATCAATATTAAACAGCAGAGACATATATTAAAACTGGTGAGGGATTATATTGGATCCAACATAAATAATTTAGTTTGTGATTTATCACAGGCGAGAGGGATTCACTTTGGATCAGGTACTGTCTCTGCTGTATCAATATTACTAATCAAAAGCGGAATTCGAATATTGGAATCCGACACTACAATTCCATTCTAAAAAAGACAACAATTGCTTTGTTTTTAATTAAATATAAAAATTTTTCAGCATTTAATAATAGAATTTGTGCTCTAATTGTAACCTCACTGAAGCTAGAAAAATCCAGATATTCAGTGAAGTTCCAGCTTTCCATGAACACTGCTAGTTTAGACTATACAAGCCTTTAAAATACATGTATATATAGAGGAATATCAAAATAAATAAATATATTAAATATATATATTCAAAATATTGATATGATTTATTAATGATTGTTTATTTAATTTTTTTTTAGCTTTTGAAATTTTATTCACACACTTTAAACATTCTTTAAACATTTCTAAACATTCTCTAAAATTATATAAGATGTTTTTTAAATTTTTTAATATTTAAATATCATAAATGATTTTTATTATATAACATTTTTTTTTAAGACCCATCAACGACTTCAATAATGTCATCATCATACGCTTCATCAACATGATATCTCGTATCAACAACATTTAATTCACCATTATAACTACTATACCTACTTTCTGTATCTCTTGAATGATTTCCATATAATGAAGAAGTTGCTTTTTGTGTTGAATTAATTGAATTATCTGAATTAATTGAATTACTTGAATTACTTGAATTAATTGAATTAATTGAATTATTCGAAGTATTTGAATTATTCGAAGTATTTGAATTATTTGAACTACTTATATTATTTAAATTGTTCATATTATTTTCAATAATTTCATCATTATCATTATCGTTACCATTATTATCATCATTTGGTAGATCTGGTGCTGGATAGTGATCAGTATTTTTATGCCTAAATCGGTTTTTACCTTGATATAATTTATTAATCACATTAATCGCTAAGTTCACACTGGTTGTAATTAATGTTAAAAGAGGTATTATGTCATATATTACTGTGTTTTTTTGATATAATATCTATAAATAAAAAAAAACCAAATAAATAAATTAAAATCAAGAAATTAGAGAAAATTAAGAAATTAGAGAAAATTAAGAAAATAGACGAAAACATTAAAAGTATTCAATAATAATATCAATACCTGAATAATAATTTGAGGAATATCTTTAATAAATATAGTAATACAAGACCACCAAAAAATTCTAGATTTTGCTTTTAAACTAAACGGTGCTCGAGCAAATGCAAATCCTGCGACATTTGAAAATAGTACTGTAAGTGCTTCAATATTTGCACCTGCGATTAATGTAATTATTGCTGTAATTTTTCCGAATTTGATAAACCATGTGAAAAATTTTTTATTGTGATTTTCTTGGTCTATGATTAAATAAGCTACTATGATATTTAATCCTATTGGAACAGTCAGAAAAATTACACTATTTTTTGATAGATCAAATTTAACTGCATTAGTTAAATTTGATGAACTAAAAAAAAAACTTTGCGAATTTAATCTTACCTTGGAATATAAAGCCATATAACGTCTTTACCATTATTACCAACAAAAAGAGAATTTATTACTACATCAAAAATAATGAAACCCAATTGTATAACAACAACGTTATGTCCCTATATTTTTTTGAAAAAAAAAACGATTATTATTATTATAATATAATTTCGATTTACATATAATTTTTGATTAATATTTATAATCAAATACCGTTTTTTCTATACGTCTAGCTATAAGGAAAACAATTATTGGAACGCAGATGACCAAAAATACCAGTATAAATCTCAACATGTATTTTTCCCATAAATTAGCTGTCAAGAAAAATTGTAAATAAAATAAAAATGCTGTATGTATAATTTGAAATCAAAGATTATTTGGTATTACTTACGCGATTCTTGAAATCCGTATGTAGGATCTAAATATTGAGTAATTTGACCTGTTATTATTGGGGTATAATCTTTATTCTTGATCAAACTATTTAAAATTCTAATAATAGTAACAACACTTGGTTGTTTATTATCTTTTGTTGATTTAATATCAAGGTTTAGTAATTCTTGGTTTACGATATTATTTGAAGGATCTATTTGAGATTTTCTATTTGTTGATAATCGGTTTGGTTCAACTGGGATCATTTGGGAAATTTCAGCAGTTAAATTGTCAAAGAATTGGTTTCGAAGATTTTGGTCAAGTGAGTTAAGGTACATTGTGCCGTTCACTGTCAGGCGTAAAAGACCTGATATGGAAGCTGGTATATTTATGTATATTTATGAATAAGTGATTTAAATAAATGATTAAATAAATGATTAAATAAATTATTAAATTGATCATGTATATTATTTATTTACTTGTAGAATATTAATGTTTTTGCTGAATTTTACCTGAGTATATATCATCTTTTGATGCTATACAATGTTTTAATAAAAAAAGAAATAATTAACATCTAAAAAAATTTTTTTTTTTTAACTTTACCAATTTTATTTCAAAATAATTTATAAATTACCAGTGTTAAATGTCCATATACGACCACGTAATCCTCTTAGAGGCTCTTTATAGGCATAATTCTTTACAAAATTATTATCAAACATGACATAATAATTAGCACCAGGCACACTAAAAGTGCAAGGTAAAATATCTACTTTCACAGTTGTACCATTATTATTGAGAGTACATAAAATTGCTGGAGTTGATTGACGAAGTGTTTGTTTTCCAGTAGCAGGATCGAATTGATATATTGATATGTTACCATAAGAAAGTTCTACAGGACTGAGAAAAGTCACACTAATGTATGATAATGAAGTTATGTCTAACATACTATAATTGGTCGAAGGATAAGTAGATTCGATTGCTAAATTGGAATATGCATCTAAAAAATTTTAAGACTTGAAATTAAATATTTTGATAAAATTCTTAAAATCATTAAAAAAAAAAAAAAAAAACTAGAGATTTGTTACATGGAGAATTTGACAAATTTGGAAAATCCACAGTAAGTAATTTCCAAGTATCAACACTTTCATTCAATGCTAGAATTAAAGAATTGTTTGGTAATATAGTGTATACACCAACAATATTTAATTGAACAGGTATCGACAGCTCCCACGAAATTGGATCTTGAAAGGTTTCATTAAAAAGATAACCATAAAATAATACACCGGCAGTATTAGATGTATAAGCAGAAAGCATATATCCACCACCTGGTAACGGGTTAATGGTCAATTGATCAAGCTTTCCTGGTACACCATTGGGTAAATTATGATTCAGAATTGTAAAATTAAGAGCAGAACCCGAAGAAAGGAAAGTAACTTTAATATAAAATATGTTATTTGTGAAAATATTTCCATCATTTTCAGATTGAACAGATTGTGTTACTGTCATTGTACACATGTGACCTACACCAGTATTAGAAATAGCACATCGAAGATATGAAAATGTTAAGTTTTGTAGAGAGGTTTGCCAGAGTAAAAGAGAAGTTCCTGTACTATTTTTTCCATATTCCAACGGATAAATACGTAGTGTTCCACTGGAAGTCAAATCATCTGATGAATTATTAGATGACGAATTAGATGTTGAATTAAAAGTGCTACCAAAGATGATAGCGTAATCTTCATTTACTGTTGAAATCGCCTCGAACAAAGTACTACGAAAAGGACCCGTAATATCAATTGATCCAGTTGCATTTAACTGTATTATATTCCCATTGTTAGCCCTAATAAAAAATATTTAGTATGAATCATAATAAAATTTTTTTGGACCAAAAATTGAGATTAATATTATGAAAAATTAAAAAAAAATTTACATGATATATTGTCCCCACTTAATGGCATTGGAGGATATACTTAGTCGTAAAAATCCTTTATTTGGATTAATATTTCTACAGATACTATTCTTATTTGGCATTGAGAATATCGTTGCACCAAAATTTATTGGACTATATTGATATGGTAAAAACGAATATTTAGAGAGATGAAACAAAGTAAAGCGTTAATCAATTACCGTATAATGAAGAAACTTTCTAACCGATATTTATTTCCATTCCAATCCACGACCATTCCCCAATATGAGTAAGTAGAATTATCAAACTCATTAGTAGCATTATAATAAGTTACTAAAACATAATTAGTGTCAAGAGCATAAAGTTTGATGGGATCGTCGTAAAGGTTAGAATTAACATCAATTTTAGAAACACAATAGTTTAGTGATTGGATTCCCAAGTCAATATCTCGTTCAATTACTGTTCCATTGGAATATAAAACTCTCAATGATAATAAATTTTGAAAACAAGTTATATTTGATATTGTTTCTGATGTTGTATTTAATATAAGTTGGTTGAAATTAGGATCTTTACGAACTATACGTAAAACTATGGTTCCATCATCATAGACGATCGAGTTCCATACATGAGGTAATATATTTTCCCCATATTTTACTGTTTCTATGTATGAAAAGTTCGAGATCTTGCTTTCAGCTTGTTTAATTCCTACAGACACAAGTAAAAGTGCTACCCATAATAACAAAAATGTAACGATCATTTCAGCTAATTATTTTTTCATATGAAACAAATGCTTTTTTGATCACATGCATAACTAATTGCGTTTTTAAAAAATTGATGCTCCAAAAAAGAAAAAGGAGCAAAAAAAGACAAATAATGATAATAATAAAAAACTAAGAATATATGTATAATGAATCCAAGAAAATGAATCTCATGAATATATAAAAAAAAATTCAAACTCTCTGGAATTTACGTATGTATGTATGTATGCATGTCAAAGACATAAGAAAGTAAGCAAATTAGTACTATACAATAACTCGGATCCAAACTGACACACGAAAGATATGTAGGATTAGAGTATTTACTAAAATAGCATTTTGTTTTTTTTCGTGTTAAAGGCTAGTTGTAGGTAAATAACCTTTTTTATAATGAAATTTCCTTTTATAAAAAGTACAGTACTAATGTACTATATGTATACTCAAAGACATATAAGCATTACTTTTAAAAATATTGCTCCTGTTTGATTACTTTACATATAGCAATATATAACATTACTATTAATACAGTATGTATGCATTGGTAGAATCCGATGCAAGTACGTACGTTTCTATTTATGAGATTTAAACAATAAATCCAGTTACTTGAATTTCAAAACAAGGTCTTTTTTTTCTCATGTAACTATATGTAAAAATATATTGACGCATAGATACGTGCGTTTGTACGACATAGAATCGCCACGCTTTACAAGAATGCTGACATAATCTTATATATATATTATTACTATGATTATTATGATTATTATCTTCAATTTTAATATCTTTATTTTAATATCTTCACTTTAAATTGGATAAATAGAATATATATATATATTAACATTAAGTAGTTACGTATTAACTGACACATATTCAATGAGTCAAATACCAATCGTTGCTGTATTAAAGAAGTTCCGAGAGTAATAAAAAATATAACCAGGGTATAGGTTTTACGTAACACAATTACATGATTATGATCCGAAACATAAACGCCTAGCGGAAGGGGTTATCGTAACTTCTTTAAGAAATAATGTACTATGTTACACCTCAAGAATGTTTTGTGTGAAGTCACGTGAACTCATCAAAAAAACATGAAACATGCATAAACCGTTTCATTTCTTCAAATTAATCGTAATTGCACATAAATGATCAATTATCAGTGTGCATGTCTAAATGCATATGAAATTACACAGACCGAAATACTAGCATGAATCCACACTTGGCAAAATTGTAAATCAACCTATTATCATGTTAATATATTCCGATCCCGGAAATGAAAATGAAGAGAATCACAATACGTAAAACATGATTAAATGACTTAAATAAGATCTCAATTTTATTTAGTCCATTTAGATATGTACGTAGAAAACTATGGATGCTTAGACCAAGCACCTACATTATAATTAACCTTTTAAAGAAATATGCGAACCGGCAGTAATAACAAAATTTTCTTATCTATATTATAATAAAAGATGATTCAAGACTTCATAATCTCCCAAGGTGGTGTAAAACCTATGGCGTCGTGAATATTTAATTCGTTTGTGTTAAAAAAAATCAAAATGTTTCTTTCAAAAATATTAACATGTGAAAATTTATGAGCAAAGATAGAGAGAATTTCATTTCGATTATTATTTTAAAACGCGTTAAGGTTTAAAAAATTCCTTTATAATCCCTCGCTGGACTTGGGTTTTATTTTCTTTACGTTGAAAAAAAAACTATTAAAAATCATGAAAAAGATCTCTTTTACTGCAACTTATTTCTTTATTTACTTATCATTCATTATAATCACCAAAATTTATGCTAGTCTTCAATGCATTGATTATTTAAATCCTCTTAATCTAAGAGATAAAATTCTTGTACCATGTCCTCATGTTAGATCAAATAAAATTGAGGTTCGCGATAATAATAACTTAGAAGACGAATCAAAAAATATGTTTGATTTAACATTTAATTGTAATTTAAATGACGAGAAAATGTGCAAGAAGGCCAAATCAACATTCGAATCGGCTGGAAGGATTTTAAGTTCTGTATTATCGCTTAATACAAAAATTGGTTTAAATGCTACTTTTAGACCTTTAGAAGGGAATTTATTAGGTATATAAAATTATCTTTCAATTTCATTAATTTCATTAATTTATTTCATTAATTTATTTCATTAATTTATTTCATTAATTGATTTCATTTATTAATCTTATTAATGTTATTTTTATGATATAGGAGCGGCAGGTCCATCCCGAACAATTCCTTTCAGGGATGATGATGGAAAAATCCGTTTATATGCACAATCTCTCGCAAAACAGTTTCAATTAGAAGTTCATCCTGAATATTCATCAGTCGATATATTGGCAGATTTTAATTCAAATATTCCATTTTGGTTCGAAGGCGATCCTCCAATTCAACCAAATCAAACTGGTTTTGAAGAACTCGTATTACATGAATTGACTCATGGACTTGGTTTTCTTTCTAGTTGGAGTAATGATTATCTTGAAGAAAGTTCATCTTTCCTTACTCCTAATATTGATGGTATTGTTTCTAATGTTGGTGATAATATAGAAAGTAAATCTATATTGATCTTTCGTGGATTTATAGAAAATGCTTTTGATAAATATATGATTTTAACGTCAAATAGAACGCATACAACTGAATTAACATCAGAACTTGATAAATTTCGGGATGGTCAAGATAGAAAATTTACTTCAATTAACGAATTTAACGAAAAGTTTAAATCTTCACCACAATTTAATATAGCAAAACAAATGTATAAAACATGTATTAAATCTAATTCTATAGGATTTTTATCCAATACCTCTAATATAAACAATAATGCTGTAATATTAGAGACTGGTATAAATCCTTTTCGAGGCGGTGCTAGTTTAAGTCACATAGATGAAAAATTATTTAATTCTAGTGATTTTTTAATGACCTTTGAACAATTACCTGGAAGGACTCTTGAAGATTCTATTAATGCAAGTGGTAGTAAAGGTGGTAAAGAGAAAGCTATCGGTCCAAGAACATTGGCTATTTTGGAAACGTTGGGGTGTGTATCTTTCTTTCTTTCTTTCTTTTTTTACAAGTAATTATTATGAAACAAAGTGACATTACATTAAGGTTTATTTTATATTAAAGATTCATTATATTATATTAAATATTTATTATATTAATTTTCATTATATTAAATATTTATCATATTAAAGATTTATTTTGGCTATTTTATTTTCTTTTAGATATCCTACACCAAATAATCCAAATCCTTACCGGCCAAGCCTTATATTTCCACAATCTTCATCAACGGAAAGTTGTTCTTCATCTCATTGTACTAAGGCTAACTCTTCACCTGACTCAAATATGGATGATTTATCGTCTTCTTCAAATAATCTTTCTGTGTTTAATATGGCTTCAATGGTTATCTTTATTTTTGGTGTTTCCTTGTTTAATGTTGTGATGTAACGTCATAATGTTGATAATTCAAAACAAAAAAAAAAGAATTGCATTCATGAAATAAAATGAAATAATAATGTATTATTTTTTTTTACAATGCAATTATATATCTAAGTAGTTCATGTGTAAAGAAAATAAAATTTTGATATCATGTTGATATCGTGTATATAATAAAAATCATAATACTGAAAAAAAAAAATCTATATAAGTAATTATAATATTAGATACGTAGTATAACTATCTAAACTCTAAAATTTAAACTCACATTTTCATCAACCTATGTAGACCATAATTTCTTTTCTACTAAATCTAATGTCCCTTTTAATTCATAAAACTTGAGCACATCAATAACATCCTTAGTCAAATTATTGCTATACAAAAACCTAATAGGTTTCTTATTTACTCTTAATTCACATTCATTCAAGAATCCATTAATAGCTTCAAACGAATATTTCCAACTATATAATCCTAAACTAAGAGATTTTAAATGAATTGGAACTTCCAATTTCATTTCATCAAGGATTTTACTAATATCCATTGTTTTTATTGCTCGTAAATAAACTTCTTCAAGCAATAAACATCTTTTAAAAAGATTTGAAATTTCAGATATTGCTATGTTTGGAATACATAACGTGACATGAATAAGATTTGGACAATGATTAATAACCATCAAGAATAATTGCTTTAAATGATCAACAGATATCGGTGCGGTTTTTTGAACACGTAATTCACGAAGACCACCCTTATTACATTGAATTATATCAATCACTTGTTCCGTAGTTTGAAAACTATCAAGATTGATTTCAAATACAGTAAGTTTAGATAGATTTGAATAATTAGAACCAAATGATGTTGTTGTATTCATTTTAGAAGAATATAAAGATTCTGTTTTTGCTTGAATTCTAGGAACCATTGTTTCTTGTATGCTTGTCACCGTTCTACGAATAGCGGAAACCATTTGTGCAGATGGTAACATTTGAGTACGATCCATAATTCCAGTTTGTATGTAACCTTGGATTTCAGATCGAAGTTGTCTGGAAATTTGAGGATTCGTAAGTAGATGTGATTCATTATATAATAAAGATAATTCTTCAAGATTTGAACATTCATAAAAGAAATCCAATGAAAAGGAAACAATTCCTTTTATAAAGATCTTTCGAAGTGTATTAGATTTAGACCGAAGTGCCGAGATGGCTTTTATCGTCTTTTTTAAAGATGTTATTGTGATCTGTTGTAAATTAACTTGAGCATTTATCAATGTAAATAACTCATTACTACTATGTTCATTCTCATATCCAGATTCCAATAAAATATCTAAAACACGGATTTCTTTTGCTATTTCGGCTATTGAGGAAAGGCAAAGTGGTGCATCATCTATAGTAAAGTTGAAAGAATGTTTATTTGTACATAAATAATAGAATAAAATGTATTTTATTTTTTTTTATTTTTTTGTATTTTTTTTTTTTTTTACCTCGCCAACATAATCTTTGTATTCTTGAAAGAAAATTATCTGCACCAGGTATTTCTCTTAAATTCATATATATTGTCTTGAAATGTGAACCCATATAATTATTTATCATATGAGTACTAAGCTCAAAGGATTTAATGTGAAAACCTTTGTCAAAGAATAATTTGCATAATAAAATTAGAACCATCATCACATTAGCATTATCTATAACGATTCTATATACAGAATCAGATAATAAAACATAATTTAAAGTAAGTAAAAATGAAGGGTAATTAAAAGTTGGAATTGATGATGTTAATAAGTCAATACATAAATCAGTGAAAGATAACATAAGTTTAGATTCTTTTGGAAGACAAGAAATATAAGTTTTTATAACTGATTTAACATTTGTTTCAAAATATTCACTATCATCATTTTGATATAAAATTTCTAATGGGTTTTGCCAAAGAATAGAAATTGCATTAGAACACCATATACGATTAACCAGAATAACTGAATATAATGAATCCGTATCAAGATCTTTAAAGATATTTTGAAAAATTTCGGGTGGAATAGAAGTTGACATGATTTGTAACTGGATAAGGATAATTGAAAGGTCGAGTTATACCACCGCAAGTATGTATGTACAATACGCAAAAAATATCTTAAATATTTGATCGGCCAATGTACACGACAGTACAGTATTGAGTGTCACACGGACTAATTGATCAAAAAAACTATTTAGTTAACTATGTTGATTAATTACGTATCAGGTATGTTATCTAACTCTTGTAAATAATTTATCATATCGCAGATTTTTTATGTTACACGAATGCAAATCAAAACTCTTTACGTAACAATAGTCGACCGACAAATTTATTGGCTTTTTTGCGATTATTATTATTATTATCAAGGTTTTTTTCCTTGATTGAAATAGATCATTTATAAGTTTTGTTTATTGTTGACGCTTTTTGATTTCAAGTTTTGTTAAACTCAAAGAATTACAATTAATCTATTATAATCGATATTTTAAATTGAGGCATAAAATTACTTATAAAATATAAATCGAAATTTAATTAGAACCTTAGCGAAAAATCGAACATAGTTACTTTGAATTAGTTCCTATGAGGAGTTTCTAACCAAAAGAAATTACACTACATTTATGTGAACCTTTTTAGCGTTACAATTTTATAATTAAGTAAAATTCGATTAATTAGTTTAATTTTTACTGTTACTGATGGTTATTAAACTTAATAAAAGTAATCAATGTAGCCGACATAGTTAGTCCATGTGCCAGTACGGTGTTACCTCTACCCCTAAAATATTAAACCTTTTCTTCGGAATCGGCGATCGCATACCCACTTCGATGAAATTCCAACGTTACACGGCTAAACTTTTAACCACTCGTTTGCATTTCCAATGTATTACCATTTCCCATGTTATCTCTTTATATCCTATATTAATTATCCTGAAGCTGGAGTAACGCAAGGTCAAGCACTTGTAAGTGTTTGGTGAAAGACACTATTCCTCAATAATTTGAAGCAAGGACGTGAAAGTCAGAATAAATATTAGTGGTAAAGGTGAATGTGTACGGAAAAGAAAAATGTTACCCATGAAAGAAGACACTTAAAGTCGTGATATTAATGATCAAATTTTTCAGAAGAATGAAGAAGGAATTAGTATTTAAAAGGATAAATCCACGGAGGAGGGTGATTCTGACATTAGCATAAAATAAGTAACTTCGACGATATTAGAATATATAATATTTAAGATTTCTTTTTCGCCTTGAATAAAGGTTTTCAGACTTCTACTTATCTAATAAGCATAAAATAAAAGTTAATAAACGATTCAAGGCCAAGGAAACTCATATATCTGTTGAATTATAGCGCTACTGTATTATAATCTTGATTGTTCCAATACCAATCTCATAAAGATATAAGTTAAACGACAAAAATTCGAAATTAAATTTTGAACTTAGAAAACATTTCTAGAAAGTATATCCATTCAACATCGTCATTGGAATAGAATTAGAGGAAATTATACTTTATTGAAATATATATTTTGATCTCAGAACCGCTTCCCTAAATTGACATGATTTTCGGATCGCGCATCTTTTGGGACATTTCTACTTTTGCATTCCCATCCAAAAAAAACGGACGTCCAAACCCGAAATGAGTGTCACCTAGGTTATAAAATTACCGGAAATTTAACCCTAAAAAAATGTAGCTAATTTACTATCGAATCTATCCTGAGTGTCACCATGTTTGAATATTACACAGTTATTCGGTTTCTGGTCTTCATGATATAGTTAAAATAATTAGTTAAATTTATTTAATATGTAACGTCAAAAAAACATCAAAAAAAAATTACACCATCACTTGTTGATCCATGGACTGGTCTTATTTGAGACTGGGTCAGTCCAATATATGAATAAAATAATCTTAGCGTTATACATACAGATGTAATTTACATAATTATATAGCGATAGGATTATCTTTTTTGCGTTAGTAGTTTTATAGGCTTGGTACTGGCAAGTACGTATAGTGCAGATAATTAGTGGTGATCCCTAATAATTCAGTGCAAATCAGCTCATTGCTCTATTTATTAATTATGTATTTCGATATAGGTTTTTTTTTTATTATAATATACAAATCGGTCGAATCTCTATCAATAATAATTAGCGCGATATCTCTGAATAGTGATATATATAAATTAACAACAGTACATTTATTAGATTTCTTGTTTAGTAAGTTTTTAATGACAGACCCCCTTTACTTAATTTTTTTTAGCATATATCATTTTAAAAGAGAACATTAGAAAAAAATCGATAAATGTAATTTTATTTATGTATATTTACCGTTTAAGAGATGCTACAATTTGAAATTTTTCATATATAGCTAAGTGATTATCACTATGTTACTTGCCTATCGTTATGTAATTAAACCAAACATCAATGAGACACCCCAATGCAGCATAAATATAGTATTACAAGAAAGAAAAAACAAGTTTAGGTCTGTTACATATGTACTCACGTATTTACAGCCAATAATCCAATCATTTTTTTGCAGTTCGTGCAACGCAGAACAAATTTATTATTATATCGACAGAATCACTTTATTTTATGCCCAAACGTGTTAATATTTAATTTTTCATTCTTATGTTTTCGAAAAAATGGGTGAAACTAATAATATAACTGATGAACAATTAAATGATGAATGTTCAGATGAAACTATCATTTTGAACGTTGGTGGTATTAAAGTATGAAATTATTGTTGTTATTCTTTTTAGATCTATTATTATTATTATTTTAAAATCTTTTTTTTTTCTAAAGATTTTATTATTTTTCTTTAACAGTATGAAACATATCAATCTACGCTCACTGCATACCCTGATACATTTCTCGGAACAATGTTTCAGAAAAGAAATAGGTCATTATTAATTCCAAGGAATGGTAATGAATATTTCTTTGATCGTTCCGGACAAATCTTTCATTATGTTATGCAATTTTATCGAACAGGAAAATTAAATCTTGAAAATCAATGTAAGAAATTTTTTTCAAGTTATTGAATTTTTTTTGTTTTAAAAAAAAAAAAAAGATTAATATAATTTTTAAATATTATTTTTAGTAGATTCAGTATCAATAACACCAAAAGAAATAGAAATCGAACTGGACTTTTTTCAAATTCCACGTCCAACATCTATTGATAAAATTGCAATTACAAAAATTAGAAATTTAATTAACGCATTCAATCAATTAATTAGTAAAGTTGTAGAAAGTTATTTGAAAGAATCTTCCTTTAAAACAGATATTGATGTACTTTTTCTTAGTAATGGACAAGCTACTGTTCATGCTTTATTAGATGAAAATAATTTATCTGATGTATTTTTAGACACAAAACGTTATGCATACAATATAATGACCCTATATAAGGATATAATTAAAGAACGTCTTGAAAATGAATATCCGGAATTAACTTGGGTACATCAGCATAATGGAGAGGATTTACAATATTGGAAGATTAAACTTTCCATTTCTTGGACTTTGAATAAAGAAAAAATCATAAAAAATTTGTAAAAAAAAGAAAAAAAAAAAAACGAATAGGTAATAGATAGGATTATTTATTTATACATTTATCATTATTGTCTTTGAATAAATGTTATATATAAAGAATGAAAAATGTTTACATTGTTAATTTACAAATAGTTTTTTACAAATAGCTTTTAACAAATAGCTTGCTATCATTTATAAGAGATAATTTTTCATTTTGCTTATGGTTATAAAGTAGTCTTTTCGATTCGAATTTTTATCAGGACATGATGCAGCGTGTTCAATAACATAGCAATTTCAGTTGTCTCTTAAATATTAGTAGAGACAAGTGATATCTGTGATGGAGTGTGTTCAATAGCAAATAACGTTTTCATTTTTATCTCTTAGATTTAGTGGATAGATTATAAGTACTAATACACCATTTGGTGATCTTTAATGTTACATTTCAAAGACGATGTAATTTAATCAATTAAGTTTTGGGTGGATTCGATCAGACAACGAAATTTCTTGTTGGTAACATAAAAACTTAAACTGAACGACTGGCTTCAGTAAAAATTGACTATCAAGAAAGCTCCGTTTTAAGTTAGACTATATCGACCAAAATACCTAATATAAAGAACGAACTTAAATATTGAAAATTTTAATTTACTAATTTTATAAATACAGTATATCAATCATACACAAAACTATATATAATCACAAAATTGCTATGAAACAAATAAATCCTTTTAAATTGAACAATAATTAGCTTCATGGCTGATGCTAAGGTCGGCTGATACCCGATGCTTGGAATTTTATTTAAATCTTTTAAACTTACTAAAAGTTTGTATATGCTATTTTATTAATAATTCTAAAAGAGAAACTAAAAAAAAAAGGCACAAGAAAAATGTTTAAAATTTCCTGTTAAAATAGGTTTAATTCTCAATATCAGCTGCAACAATTAGTATGAATCGGTAACTATATATAAAAGAATATCGCATTTTTTTATAAAAAATGGTTTTTCTTTATTTTGATATTAATTTAGAAATTTTTATAATATCTGTAATAGTAAAATATCATAAACTGTTTTACATAGTATAAATAATATGCTGAAAAAAGGTTTTATATAGTATTATTATTATTATATTTTATTTTATTTTTGTTAAGATTAATGTTACAGCAATTACCATCTTTATTTTTGTTTTTTTTTTGTTTTTTTATTATTATTAAACTACAGGAAGGTAGCATATTATTATATATACTTTTTAAAAATTTATATAAAGCTTAGTTAATAAGATATTAAGTTAACAATAAAATTAAATCTATAATTTTTAAATAAAAAAAAGATAATAAAATGTTATATAATACTTTTTGAAATAATTATTATTATATAATTTTGTATAATATTATATATGTACAAAAATAGTAATTTTAAAAATCATATAAAATTTATTCAGTAAAATAAATTATATATAATTTTAAATTTTCAAAAACTTTTAAAAAAAATTTAACTTAAATACTATTACTAAATATAAAATAAAATTAGAAAATTACTATTTATATTATTTATTTTTGCTATTAATACCTTTTATTTTTGTAAACAAAATATTTAAATATATATTACATAATATAATTGTAATATAAAACAATATGTAGTTTGAGGAGTTTGGTGACCTAGTGAAGTAATCAGATTGTTAATCTTCCAAGTAGTAAGTTGGATATTTAAATTTCATTAATAGTAAAAATTTAGATAATTACCTATGTAATTTTCATATTACAGCAACTGTTACTAATAATTGAGTTAGGATATCTGTAATAGCAGTCACACTAGCATGACTGGTAGGTCATAGAGTATCTGTGTAAATATGATATTACACAAAAGAATGCAAACTGAAAATTAGGTAGTGCAAACATTAGATAAGTTCTTGTAACTATGTAAATCTATTAAAATTAGATAACAAAAAGTTTATTTGAAAAAACCCAAGTAGAAAGGTAGTTGGATCTTTGACAGTTCTATTATAAAAGCTAGTTCAAGAAAATAGATATCAAAGTTATAGTACTCAGACAGACAAGAATCTTAAAGTTAGAAATTTCAAAAAATATTTCCAATCAGACTACTATAATAAACCAAAAGAAAAAGATATTATGTTGATCTAATATACCAATAAATTAGTTATAGTTCTATACAGATTATTTGGACTAGAAGTTTAGTGAAAAGACAAAGATATACTAAAGTACTAGGATTATGCTATGAAATAGATGCTGAGGTTTGAGTGAACTCTACAAAAACATAGTAGTTAAATGATATAACTTTAATTACAAGTGTTAGTTTTGTCATAACAATACTAGATTAGTTATAAAAATAAATACAAAAGGCTTTGAGAGATTTACTTTGAAGATAAAATAGTTCTAAGATTGAAATAATGATTTGGATATCTGGGTATGACCCAATAATGCTAATACAGATTACAGATTCAGTAAGTTTAAAACAGAACATTCAAACAGGAATGTTAGATACAACAATTAGTAAAGAACCTTTAGGCAGACTCTTTAAATAAATAATATAGAAAAGTTATATAGGTAGCTAATTGTATGCTTTTTTGTAGTAATTCATTGAATTATATTATCAAAAAAAAAAATATTAATAAAAAATCAAAAGACTAAAGAGGTCATCTTAATATCAAAAAAAAAACAATATGTAGTTTGTATATAAATAATATTAAAAAATAAAAATAAAGAAAATAAAATAATAAATAAAAAATAGTTAAAAAAAAAAAAATTTAGTAAAATATTAACAAATTTAAAGTAAAAAAATAAACTAGCAAATGTGATTAGTAAATATAATAGCTATGTAGAAGAAGAGCAAATAAAAAAAAATTATTAACTTTTAATAAGAGTAAATAGTAAAGTTAATATAATTCTAAAATTTTTAATAGAAAAAATAACAAATTAAAATAATTATCAACCAACTTATAGAAAAAATAAAAACATAAAAGTTAAAAGACAAAGAAAAAACTTTAAAGAACTTGAAATATTAGAAAAAATAAAAATAAAAATAACTAAAAAGCAAAGATTAAAGAAAAATATTAGTTAAGAAATAGTATAAATATTAAAAAATATAATAAAAAACAAAAATAAGTATATAATATATATAAATAATACAATAAATATAAAGATCAAAAAAATAATATTAAGTAAAAATATAAGTATAAAATAAATTTAAACAAGTAATATATAAAATTAGTTAAAAAAAAGGTAATACTAAATTTAAAAAATGACTAATATTAACAATAACAAAACTAATAATAATAAAGTAAAGCAAATAAAAATATATATAATCAGTAATACTATAATAAAAATTTTAATAGAAATTTATAATATACTAATAGAAACAAAATTTTTTTAAAAAAATTATTATATAAATAATAAAAAGTATTAGTTTTATTAAAACAAAAAATATATAGATAAAGCTAATTAAGATTAAAAACTATAACAAAGATAAATAAAATAACAAAGTTGATATATAATTATACAAAAAAAAAAATAAATTGGTGACTTATCTCTATAGTGAATCTATATAATTAACCAATCAAATTTGAGATCAATAATCATCAATTTTGCTTCTTAAAAATTTTTTTTAAAAATTTTTTTTTTTAGTTTATATATTTATATTTAATATAAATACTTTATTTTTTTATAGAATTATTATATATAATAAAAATTATTATAAAAAAATAGACTTCAAAATATTTTTTGATTAAAATTTTATAAGATATTTTTTTTTAATATTAATAATAAGGCCATGTTTTTAACTTTATTAAAATTCAATTAAAGTTTTTACAAAGAAAAGCTTGCTTTTAAATTACATATGAAGAATAAAAACTCAAACATATAATCTGTGACCTAAACTTACAAGAGTGGCCAAGGCTCATCTAGATTTAGGTGTTAGTAATAATATATGAGAGAGAGGTATGATATTTAATCTATTGGATAGTCCAAAGATCAATTTTAGTAATAATTTGTGGTATTGAGATAGGAGGTAGTGATTGACTAGAAGGAGAATTATGAGTTGAGTTTGTAGAAGGTGTAGTTGAAGACTGTGCTAATCATGAAATACAATATGGAATCCATATTTGTTTGTATATTTGTTGGTTTAAATAAAGAAGAAATTTAATAGAAAGTGAGGTAGTTATACGATAAAGAATAGAAGTATTGTAAATAGTAGAAATAAGGTTAATGGAAACTAAGCCAGATAAGATAGAAATAAGGGATGGTATATAAGAAAAGTTATGTAGTTTAAAACAATTAAGTGTAAGAATTTCTTGGTATAAATTAGAAACAAGATTGGAGAACATGTCAAGAGTAGTAGTATTTAAGATGCAATTAAAAGAATTAGAGATTAAGTGATAAATTGTTTGAGTAGAAGAACAAAGAGTCCAGTATAATGAGAAGCTAGTTTGATTGCATTAGTGACAGAAAGGAGAATAAGAGGAGTTACATTTGTGAAAAGTATGAGAAACAGATAGTTTATCCAGAAGAATTTTAACATGAAAGATTTTAAGAGTAGAAGAATGAAAACTATATGCAAAGTTAGAAACCTTTTAATTATTATTAATATAAAGCCAAGTGGCTTTCTAGTTTATGTTAGGAGCAATAGTAGACCATTATTGGAAATGATGTTGGGATGTCTAAAGTGTTATGATATGAGCTTGACAGATAGTATGAATGGAGTGTCGAATAGGAATTTTAATAGAAAATTGGTCAATAAATAAAGTATAGGCAGGATTGTAAGGGTTGTTGGTTAAGAATATTAAAAAGGATAGAATTTGGTGACAACAGACAAGTTGGTTAGCAAGATTATTAAATAGATCATCTTGGTGTGCAATAACTTTATGAAAAGTAAGCTGAATGTTGTATGAGTTAATGAAGTTAATAAGAGTTTGCCAAATAGAGAAGT
>CAJVQA010001807.1:0-24044 GCA_910591915.1 Cetraspora pellucida
AGTAATAATATTTATATTATAATATTGTATATAATTAATATTATAATATATAATTAATTATAATAATTTTAATTTAGCATTTATCAGATTGATGTGTTATAATCAATTCAAGAAGCTACATAAAAAATTAGATAGGGCACTAGCAATTCCATATAATCTTGATAATATCAAGAGTTTTGAAAATATTAAAGAAGAAATTTTATTTTATACACTTCCTAAACAATAGAGCAAAATTGAATTAGGTTGTATTTGTTATTAAATTTCTATTTCAATGAAGGCAGATTATTATAATTTAAAGACCAATGAGGCTATTATTGCATTTATAATGGAAATAAAAAATAAAAAAAATATTTAATTATGTATTTATCAAGAAAGCAAAAATAATAAATCTAATAAAATAAAAAAGATTTGTGTAAGTTATTTTAAATATTAATTATATATATATATATATATATTTTTTCTTATAAGCAGTTATATTAGTACTTTATTGAGTTTTTAAAATTACATTTGTAACTACATACATATCTCTAATATTTAAGTCTAGCATCACTCAGCCACCTTAATGATACCTAAGTACAACCTGCTGCATTACTTCAAACAGAAGTAAGCTACTTGTTTGACTACTTAAAGTCTATAATAAAAGAGTCTTCTCCTTTTTATGATAAGCTCCAAAATTGTTTTCATTACTTCTTTCTCAACTTGTTTTTCTTTTTCTCTTATTTCTTCTTTTTTCTTTTTTCCTGATTTGTCTTTTTCTGTTTTCCTGGTTTCTTCAAACTTCTATCTTTTTTTCTTTTACTTCTTTCTATTATTCTAATTTTTTTCTCTTATTTGATAATGTTTTTATAATATATTCTTCATACTTGTTTATAGAATGTGTCTCAGGCTGTTATTACTACTGTGTTTGCAAACTGCTGTCTTGATCTTGTATTTAATAGCTTTGCTAGTTTGTTTTGTGTTTTTTTTGAAATTAGATCTTTCATTAGTACTTCTCTTATTTTAACTTTCTCTGTCTCTGTTTTTCTGAAGAACACTATATATAAAATATATAAAAAAATTTGAATCTTTTCTTCTTCTTTTAATTTCTTCTATACTGTTACAATAGTCACTTTTTGAATTCTTTTTCAGAGATTTCTTTGCCTTTTGCATACTATCAAGTATGCTTATGTCTCTTTTACTTTATCTTGGCATACTTGACATTTCACTGTTATATATATATTTGGTCTTCTTCTGTTAAGTTCTTCTAAGATTAGAAGTTTATCTATTATGCACTTGATAAATGCACTTCTTCTGATACTGCTTCTTCTTGTTGTACAATATATTCTCTTGGTTGTCTTAAGCTTTTTCCAAAAATAAGTCCAATCATAAATTGTGATTTCTGTTTCTGGCTTTAAATCTTTAATTGCTCTTGTTTCTTTACACTTTGCTCCTAGTCTTGCATTTGTTACTAACTTGCAAAGCAGTCTTGCTAGTATGTCAGTTCATCTGTTTTCTTGCTCTAGGCAGTACTCTATCTTTTTACAACTAACTTTTTCAGCCTATACTATTTCTTTACTTATTGTTCTCTTTTTTGCTAAACTATCTGCTTTATTATTTCATTTGTCTTTATTATGACTTTTAATTTTAACTAAATCTATCTAAATGTTTTTTATCTTGATAAGATCTTTAATCTTCATTAACCATATTGTATTTTTTTTCTTAATAATCTTATTTCTGTCTGCTTGTTTTAGGCTTCTACTAATGTTTCTTATTATAGCATTACTATCTGTATATAACTTTATTTGTTTTTCTTAAGTATTATTAGAATCACTATCCAAATTGCTACAAACTTTGCTGTCATCAATATTTGTTATCTTTCTAGTCCAAATGCTAACTCTTTTTCTGGTCATTCTTGTGTTTTATTTATTTGGACCTATCCAATACTCATATTGTTCTTAGATAATAGTTCTTTATTATCTTTCTCATTAGCTGTACTGTCAGTATATATTATATATTTATTCTTGTTTCTTATAATGTTTCTTTTTAGAAGTTTTGTTATTTCTTGACTAATATTTTCTTCCAGTTTTTGTCACTTAATAATTTTTATATTAGTTCTTTTATTATTATAAGACTTTTTAATTTGCTTTCACTTATTTTTGATTTATTTATTTCTGTTTTGTCTATTATTTGGTTTACTACTATCTTAATTTGATTGCTACTCTTACTTATTAATCTATCTGAAATTATATAAATGTTTTTATTTAATCTTATCTATTGCTGGCAACTGTTTTCTATTTGTTTTTCTTTACTTATACATCCTTTATATTTGTTGATTTTAGTTGCTATTTTATTCTCTTTGCACTTTATTTGCTAGTATTCAATTAGTACTTTTTTCTTTTTCTTTTTGACCACCTTTCTGAACTGTCTATGGTCTTGTATACCATATACTATCTACTCTTTTCTTCTTCTATCTTCTGATATATGCCCTCATTTAACTTGCATTGTCTGAGTATTTTGTTCACCTGTTCCAAAGTATCTTTGTACTACTCTACTCTCAGGACTGCTGAGCACTTTTGATTCAATTGCTTTGAACCATTTTGCTTTTTTCCTTTTGCTTGATTGGTCTTAATAGCCTTTTAGTTGTTGCCATATAATTAGTTTTTCTCTCTTTGTGTTGAGTAGTTGGTTTAAATATATAAGACCAGCTTTGTTTACTCTAACTGCCCCTTTTTTTCACAAATGTGTATCTACTAATTCTTGTATTTTAATATCATAACCAAACATTGTCTATAGTTTACTTTCTGTTCTAATGTTTATTTTTAGTTTTTTTGCTTTAAGTATTGTAAGACATACTAAGTTGTTCTTTAAATATGTTTTGATTTCTGTCTACTCTTTTGTCTTTCATATATCTTTCATTAAATCTGCTCTTTGACAGCCTTGTGTTATTCTTAGTCTTGTTAGCTGTTTGAGACTGTCTTGTCTGTTCAGTTTTGCCAAGAGGCCATTTACTTGTTTCATAATTAACTCTTATCACATTGTTCTATAGCTGCTAAGATCTTTGTGTTCTATTACACAGTTTTCTACTGTTCTTTGTAGGCTGCTCTTTTGTTTTGCCAGACTTATTATTAGTTAATGTATTTCATTTAAGCTTCTGTTTGACAACTTTGTTAGCTGCAACATATAGCTTAGTTTGGGTATTATTATCATATTGTTTATATATGCAATCTAACTTATTGTCATTTTTTTGTACTTTAGATCTCTTATAGTTTGGCTTACTATTTTTTTTGTCTTCTTTTTTACTTATATCTCTTGCATTTTGTTGTTTAACCATATTTCCAATAAACAAACTATTTTATATTTTGGTTCTTCTATTATTTTACTTTTTTTATATATTATTGCTCTTTCTTATTTTCAAACTTTCTTATTTATTATTATTAATTTTGATTTTGATCCATTTATCTCTATATCATTTATTTCAAAAAACTCTTCTGCTATTTCTAATATTTCTAATAATTGCTCTTTACTGCTTGTAATCCATGTTGTGTCATCTGCATATGCAATTGCAACTTGACAATATTTTGTAATATTGTTGCATTGCATACCTTTCTGCAACTGTTGCTCAACTATATACCCTAAACTTTCTTCTTCTTGGATTCTTCTAATAATAGATCATAAAAGAGACATCATATCAATGATAAAATTACTTTACCTTGGTCTATACTATTTTCTGCTGTTAGTTTTTCTGTTAGACTATAGGCTGTAATTATTCTTAATTGTCTCTTATAGAAAATATTCAGTATATATTTAATAGTTCTCTTGGATATTTTGACTTTTTACAATGCTAGTTCAAGCTTTCAAGAGAAACTAAGTTAAATGTCTTTTTTATGTTTTACAGCAGTATCTATATTTCTTTATCTTTTTCTTTTGCTTCCTTTATTATTATATTTAAAATCTGTACTAGTTGCTTTGTTAAGTTTCCTGAAAGGTCTACAAAATTTGGCCTTCTTAGTATTTCTCTTTCTATAAATACTTTGGCAAACCTTTTTGTTACCACCTTTGTTACAACTTTTCTGAATGTTTCAATCAATGCTATCGAGCAAATATTGTTTAAGCTATATCCTCATTTAACATCTTTTGGTATAAACTTGTGCTATCTTCCACTTTGTTGAAATTTCTCCTACTTCTAAGCATAAGTTTGCAAAGCTTTTGAAGACTTCTTGTATTTTCGCTTCTGCTTTCTTAATTAATATATAGCTTATATTTGAGATACTTAGAGCTGTTTCTGTTTTTAACTCTCTCAGTACTTCTTTCTATTCTTTTTTCTTAATATTTCTTTCAACTTCTGTATACCATTCCTCTTTGATGCTTTCTCTTGGTTTGTATATCTCTTTCCACTTTTCTGTCATTGTTTCTAATTTGGTGTTTCTTTTTCTAAATTGCATTCTATAATGTTCTGCTATATTTGTTTTTACCTTTTCTGGCTTTGTTATTAGATATGTCTTCTCTTTTTCTTGCTTGATAAGCCTATCAAGCATTATCTTTTTATACAGATTATTTAAAAGGCTGGCAAGCATTTTTCCTTAATCTGTTTTAATTATCTTGTATCTTTTGTCTATATTCTCTTCTATTTGTCTTTTTTGTACTTGTTCCTAGTCTTTCTTTTTTTTTTTTCTGTAGAAGCTTTTGCCATCCTTTTATATTTTTTATCTAGGCATATAACTAATGCCTTTGTAATTTTGGCAGTTTTGCATCTATCTTGTTGCCTAGTGCTTTTAATTATTTATTTGTTCTACTTCTTTCTTTTTCTATTACTTCTTGGTCTTTTCTTATCTTTGCATATTTAATTAATCTTTGTAACTTTACAATATCTTTTTCTTGTTGTGTTTTTTAACTAGTTCTTCTATTTGCCATTGTGTTGTATATTCTTTTTTTAGATACATGCTTATTAGCTGCAATGATGATTGCTTCTTTTATAGTATCCCATATATTGTTTATTTTGTTTATATGTTTCTCCATATTTTGCATCTCTGTTTGGATGTTTTTAGTTTTTCTTTTATTTCTAATTACTTTTGCAGCTTCTGTACATAATTTTCCCAATTTTCTGGTTTTGCCTAATCATATAGATATAAAGTTCTTGATTGTTCTTTTTTTTTAATCTTTGCTTTACTGTTTTTCCTTATTATATATTTAATTCATATTTTTGCAATTATAATTTTATGATTGCTCTCTGTAATTTCTTCTGTTTCCTTAATGTTTACCTTTTGCAAACCTGAGGCCAATTCTTTTGATATCCAAATATAGTTAATTTTTGTTGCAACTTCCTTGTTTAATTATGTGTACTTTTGGCTTGTTGGATGCATATTTCTATATATGTCTATAAAGTCTTGTTTTCTTATCTAATTGAAGATTGGTAGTTTTTTGAAATTTGCTGATTGTGGATGTTGTCTGTCTAATATATTGTCTGCTGTAAGATTAAAGTTACCTATAATTACAACTTGCATTTGTCTTTTCTATCTAGTAACTATCTTTACAATCTTTTGTTAGATGTTTTTCTTTATCATTTTGTTACTTAGTAGTATATAGACTCCTATCACTATTAACTCCAATTGCTTAAAGTATAATGTGATCTTTATCATGTATTCACTTATTTTCTTAACTGCACCCATATGCTTTTCCTATTATTCTTTTATTAGAATTCTTACTCCTGATCCTTTTTTCTTATTTTCTGCTGTATTTGTTCAGTACTCTATATAATTTCTGTTTAACACATGTGCCAAAAACCTTTCTTCTCTTTTAGTAATATTTGTTTCTATGACTTCTAATATTGCAATTTCCTTCTCTTCTGCCTAGCTAAGCAGATTTTTAAGCTTTCACCTATTGGTTTTAAGTCTATTAACATTATGATATGCTATTTTAATCTCTTTCTTTTCTTGTTTCTATTTCTCCTTTAATTGGTCTTGTTTTGCTTTTATGTTTTTTATTTTTTATTTTTTTTTTAGTTTTTTTTTTTTTAGTAAGAGGTTGTTATGCTTTTCTTATATATTTCTCTTTCTCTCTGTAGGAAACCTTTAAGCTTCTTATCTATTTTCATTAGTTTAACTGAGGTGCCCTTAGGAGTAATTAGCTGGGCTGTCTTTTGTTTCTAGCTGTATTTTTTCTATTAATTTGTCTTACTGAACTTCAAGTTTGTCTAGTTTTTTTAGGATTTTTTAAAGCAAATCTTGTATTTGTGAATTGGAATCATCTTTTTCTGTTTGTTTTATTTAACTGCTATCTTTGCTTTTATTGTTTTTCTTTTTGGTTGTTTCTTTTTTGTCAACCTTCTGCTCTTCTTTATTTATATTAATAAATGTTTTTTCTGTATTTGGGTGTCTTTGATTGCTACTATCTTTTTTTTTCTATTCTACTTTTCTTGAAAGTTTTTTCAATATAGAAAGTGGTTATTAAATTTTATTGGTTTGAATTGTGCTGTTTCTATTTCTTCTTCTGATGCAAAAGTAATTGTTGCTACTTTTCTTTGGTTTTTATTTTTGTTAAATAGTATGTAAACTGATTTTGCTTTCTTGTTTTTTAAGTAGCATAGTAGTAATACTTCTGATGCATTGCCTGAGAGTCCTGTTAGTCTTGTTGTGAACAAGTTTTGATGATCACATCATATGTAATCTTCATCACCTTTGTTATTCTTGCCAACTTGTAAACACCAATTGGCAAAGACTATAGAATGTTCTTATCAGTAAGTTGATCTGCTTAAACTATTACTAATGCCTTATGTTTAGATCTTTTAATATATCTTATTTGTATCCTCTTGAAGCTTTTGCATATATGTCTGATTTCCTCTGCATTAATATTCGCAGATAGGTCCTATATTGTAAAACAGTTATATAAATTTATTTTATTTTTTGTCATAAACAAGTCCTCTTTCTTCTTATATTTTTCTTTTTTTGGTTGGCTTTTGTATTTTTCTTCTCTTTCTTGTTATTGTTTTTGACTTATTGTTCAAGTTTAATTCTTTGTTTCTTTCTTTTTTTGGGATGAGCTTGAGTCATTCATCTTCTTTTTTTCAAATTCTGTTCATCACTGCATCTCAACTATATTCACAATCAAAGTCTACTTCTATCAGTTGTTTCCATTTTTAAAAACTTTTTTAATTGTCTTAATATAGTAGTTTTTGTTCAGAATCCATTATACATATTTTATTCTTTTATTACTTGTTTTTTCAGACAAGATGTATGCAAGCATGTTTGCTTTGAAGGACATGTTCTTATTACATACTCTATTTTCTGATGACTATTGGCTGTGTTCAATTGTGTTAATAAAGATTGGATCTTTATATGTCATGTTTTTTTCTTTTAATTATATTATTTTTTTGTTAATGTTTTCTATATTTTTTCTGATATCTTGGATAATACTATCTCTTGGAGCTTCTGTCTTTCTTTATCTTTTTTCCTCTTGTTTTTTTTGTTTTATTTGATTTGTTTATAAGAGTTTGGTTTGTGCTTGATGATAAACTTCTTTGTTGTATATCTTGTAATATATTAATATTAAGCTCCTCTATTTGGCCAATGATTTCATTTATCATTTGGATTGGTTTTTCTTGTAGTATTTCTTCTCTTGCTACATCTTGACATTTTTTTTTGTTATTAACATTTGCATCTTTTCTATGCTGTTCAGTTTTTCTATTTCTTTTATTTTTCTCTCTTCTTTAAATATTTCTTCTTTACTCATGTTTGTAATATATTCAACTGACTTTGGGTTCTGATTCAACAGTTTAAGTCTTTGTGCCCATTTATCTATTATATCTTCTTTAAGCTAGCTTAATTCTGCTAAACTCAAGGCTTTAAGAATTTGTCTATAAAGTAGTATATCACTTAGTGTAATATAATTTGGGTTGTTTATTGCTAGGTCTTTTGCTATATGCTTTACATTGCTTAGTTCTTTTGCAAATATTGTTAGAATTTAATTTAACAATTTAGAATTTAAATATCTTCAATTTTTATTACCTGTCCTCTTAATGTAATACATAATATCTGGTCAATAGTCTAATCTATTTGATTTATTCATTGGGTTTCTATCTTATATAATTTCCTCTTTAAGTTGTTTATATGCAACCTGTGTTATGCTACTATTTACTAATAGCTTCTTTATCTATTTTCTAATTAGGAACATGACTTTGTTGTTTGTTGTTTGTTGTTGTTGTTTAGGCAGTCATATGTTTTTCTTTTGTTTTTCAGAGTCAATCATAATTTTCTATACTTTTGAATTTTATACTAAAAAAAAAAAAATTTTCTCCAAAACAAACTTAGTTTGTTAGAGATATCTTTTTTATTATTATATATATATATATTTTTTTTGCTCTTAAGCAGCCACGCTAGTACTTTATTAAGATTCTTGCAACTATATACAATAACTACATAGAATTTTCCTAATAACTAAGTCCAGCATCACCTGGCCACCTTATTGGTACCTAAGTGTGACCTGCTACACTACCTCAATTAGAGGTAGACTGCTTATCTGACTACTTAAAGCTGTATCAGAAAGGATTTTCTGGGACAAGCATTAACTGTCTTCAATCCTTCTTTTAAATTCTTCCTTCTTCTCAAAAGGCTAAAAAAAGAGGGGTATTATAAAATTGAATACAAATATGAAAATGACTAAAAAAACCAAAAGTAAACAAACAAAACCCTAATTAAAACAAAACAACAAAACAAATATGTAATAGTAAGAAAAAGAAAAAACAAAAAGAGAGCCGAAGCTTCAGCCAGAGCAAATTGTAAAAATTATATAGTACTGCTACTTCTAGTCTTTATTCTAGAAATAGATCTATACTATATATAGATATCATTCAATGATAGAGATGTCAGTGTTTAATTTCTTCCCCACCAATTCTACAGCCAACCTTTTCACTTCGATTAGAGTTACTCCTAGTTCCAGAAAAGAGATGATTCTCCTATTTCCAAAATGGACAATTTCTGTTGATCTTTTATAGGAGGTACATTAAATTTCTACTTCTTGTAAAAACTTCCATCAAAAAACCAAGCAAGGAATATGGTAGTGGTGTTTGGTTAGCAGGTATCTTTAAATTTCTAGTGAATGTGTTGAAAACTTATTTATTGTTCTCCTATAAGGCCTACTATTTTAACTTCATTAACAGAAGCCAAAACTTCTACAAAAATTTGTTATACAAGAGTGCCTTCTGCCAGTTATCTTGTATATGCATGCTTTTAGTTTGCTTGCTAAATATATAAAGAAGTCCAGTATAGAAGAACCACTTTAATCTTTATAAAAACTGTTATTTGTATAATAGCCTTTTCTACTTTCTCCAATAAGTTTTTCATTTTTGTTGGTATGAAATTCGGTACAAGTGATCGTCAAGAAGAGTTGATTAATAAATTGAAGACAGAACCTTTTATAATTCTTCTTAATTTATTTTCTTATATAAAAGTTCTTTTGTATTTAAATTATTTTTTAATTTTTTTTTTTTTTTTATTAAGGTAAGGTTTTACCTTTATCTTTATTATAATTTATATTAAAAATTCACAAGGGAAATCTTTGACCAAAGGTCAAGTTTACAAATTGTTTATAAGAATGAGATTCAGACTATAGATGTACTAAGACTACCTAGTTTTATCTAATTTATCTGCAACCTAAACCTATTAAAGTAGTTAAATCTCACCTAGGTTTTGTTAGTTAAAGTATTGCTAATTTGATAGTTAATTATATTGTTAGTTGGAGTACTATATTTGATCTATTCAGATATCCAAATAGATGTTTTCTTTTTTGCCATTCTTGTCGATAAGCAAATATTGTGTTTATCTCCTATATATTGTTGGTCTGCTAAACTGCAAATGCAGTTGTAAGTATATAGTGATCTTGGATAATGTGTGCTTCTTGTATTATTTGTATTATTATGTGTATTTATTTGTGTGTGTGAAGATCGAGTTGATATATAGTGTTAAAATTATTCTTTAATAAAATATTATTTTATCTATTATCATTAATAATACTATCCTTTATTTTATTCTTTTATCTTATTGTTTCTATAAATTATCTTTCTTTATTTAATTTTCTTTCTTTTTTTTATAATAATATAAAGTAAATAGCTGGTTTTTTTAATTAGTTATTTTGGCAAATACTAATTTTATATTATTGTATATTTTATTTTTCTTTCTTATAATAATATAAAGTAATAGTTGTATTTGTAAATAGTACTTTGACAGGTATTAGCTTTATGTTATTAGAATTTAAAAAATTATATATAACTTAGAACAGCCTAATTATCTGTTGCTAATCATCTCTTCTAATGTCTTAAGATACTTCTAAGTCTAGTACAGGTAATCCTTGTAAAGAGTAAACTATTTGTTAAGTCTAACTAATATAAAAAGAACAATAGATCAAATCTTCCCTACAACTGGCCTATTATAAAAATCCTTATAGTATCTAGAAGGCTATTGAATTTAAATTCCACTTTTAAATATTTATTTCTTATTCTTGGTTATTTTTATTTATTTTATTTTTCTTTAAATAAAAGATCTTCTACTTGGCACTCATGCTATTAAAAATTACTACAGCTTGCTAGTTTTTAGTAAATTTTATTACAGTATATATTTCTAATAATTTGAACAATCTAAAACTATTTAAATTCATATTATCAAAAGCTTAAAGAAATAATTCTTTCAAATGTTGATATTTGTTTAATATTTTCTCAAGTACATCAATTTCATTATTTAAAAACTATGTAGCAAAGACTTTTAAGTTTGATCAAAATTAGGTGACCATTTTATTGAAGAATATTGATTGATAATGCAAGCTCTTTCTAAGCATCATCATATGACATTTTGTTTAACAAAATCTTAAGTACTTTGAGATTTGACTAGTTCATTGATTCTATATTCTAATTGTTTGAAATTTTGTTATACATTAATCAAACCTAATAAACCAATATTATCTTTATCAAAAGTTGATAATAATGATCTAAATATTTTTTTACAATTCTGTACCAAAGTATAGAAGAATAAATCTGATATGGCTCTGAAATGTCTTTAAGTATTTTCAATTTAGCCTGCTATGCAAGTTCAGTAAACCTTTTCTTAAATATTTATTAAGATTTCTATTCTTGGTATACTGAGCCACTATTATATATCTATTAGTTGTTTTTTTTTTCCCTGCACAGTACTTATTTACATCCCAGTACCAGAAAATTCATGTAACTTATGGGTCTTCAACTTCTAATATTCTTATGATCCCTCTTGTTTTTTCTTTCTTGCTTTGCGCAGTACTTATTTATGTCCCAGTACCAGAGTATTTTACGCAGCTTGTGGGTATTAGAAAAGGAATGATAGCTGAATAACTTAACATGACAGCAACACTTACCAACTCACCTTTTCATCTGTACTACATGGGTGTTTCTTTTTTTTATTACAATCATCTCAGGCTCTAAGAAGAACTAACCTAACAGTAAGCTCTTCATAGCAATCAGCCTTTACTACACCTTTTCTAGGCACAGTAAAGGTTCGGTAGGCATCGATGTAACAGCATATTCATAATTCTTCGAGGCATTGCTACTAAAGAAGATGCAATACCAAATTGTGGCACTATTTCGATATATAAATGGGGTCAAATATAGCTAAAGTTTCAATAATACTAATTTTGTTTAAAGATTTTTTTTTTCCAATGAATAAAAGACTTCCCACCAATAAGCTTGTCTATGGCCAATTCTATAACATGTTCTGGTTTAAACCCTTCAGCTTTACTAGAAGGTAATAGAAGTGCACCCCATAAAGGTCTTCCATACCGAAAGAAATGTTGCAGAATTTCAGACTTTTCCAGTGTCAGAACTTGTTTAAAATCTGTATTCATGTCCACTGTGTCCATCAAATAAAAGTCTCAAATAATTTAGACCCTTCTTCTGCAACTCTTTTGGACGGATCGAGGTAGTGAACAGACAAAAAGTCCGAAATATATGAATGTATGTCTGTAAAGATTGCAGAATTCCTATATCTTTGGGTAGAAGCTTTAAAGCACGTCATACACAGTAAAACAAGGTTTTATCATCAACTTTTCTTAAAAATTCTTTTGTGAACCAGGTAAAGTTTTAAGTGCAACTATGCATAATGGTGTACATGTTTGTGTGTACTGCTGTCTATATTTATCTGAAACCATTCTTTTACCATCCAACCACGTTGCAGAAATACAGAATCAAATTCTCCTTTACTAATAATTTTGAACATCATTTAATCTATTAAAGGGAATTCACTTGATTACATCTTCATAAGGTGTAACTTTAAGTTACAATTCTTTAATACAATCATCGACATCATTATTTCAATTTGTCCATTCTTGTGTTGTTCTATGAGGGTCACATGTCTGATACCAGGCTGGTGACGTGTTATTTCAGTTGCAATTTGCATATTTTCCATAATATCCATGTCTTTTAGAACCAAATTCATCAAATACTTTGTGATTTAGTTGATATTTTAAGCTCCATCTTATATGATAGTATATGTGACTGTCTTCTAACTTTAGTTGCATATAATACACCATCTAACCAGGCTGCTAAAACTTTATCGCCAATATTTTGAATATCATTTAATCTATTAAAAGGAATTCATTTGATTACTTCTCTATATTCTGTAGTTTTAAGTTGAAATTCTTTAATGCAATCGTCAACATCCTTATTTCTACTTGTCTATCCTTGTGTTGTTTTCTGAGGGTCACATGTTTGACACCAAGCAAGAGATGTGTTATATCGCTTGCAATTTGTACATTTGCCATGTTTATCAAAATCAGTAACTACTAACATATAATCATTTGTGATAGTGTTTTGAGTTAATCCACAAACATGTTTATGCTTTAATTGACACCCAGACTGCACAAATGAATTTGACTCTTAAAAGGTTAATATACTTAAAAGTCCGAAGTCTTGATTCGTAAAAGCTGTAGACAGTGAATGCATTTAAATAATAAGACCCATTTTTTGTTAATAATTGAAAGCCAAAATTTTTTATGAATTTAAGTATATTCGATTAGACAATATTGCAATTAGACAGTATTGACAATATTAGTATAAATAGGTTTTAAGATAATTATTTATTGATAAATTTACTGTCCTTTATTAACGTTAATATTCTAAGGATACTTTTGCAAACTGTTTATAAAATTTATAGTTTTAACAACAAAACATCAAATATATACACATAGACAAATAAAAATCGATTCAATATATACAGCCATCTTTTCCGCCTATAAAAAAAAACAACTCTTTTTTTATTAGTCTGGAAAAACAAGACTTGCTAATAATCATAGCATTCTTCAGAGTCAGTCAATTGTTTACCAATATCCAAATGTTCGGATATAGAATCATCATATGAACATTTAGCCCAAACAATTGCCAAGAACAAAAAAGTCCATTGGCATATTAAATTTGCAGCTCGAACCTCACAAGCCTGTTTAACTTCCAATGAAGCGTATTCATAATTCGGTGGACAAAAAAATGGAATATCACCCATTTCATTCCATGTAAAATGAGCGTAAATTACTTTAATTTAAAAATATAGGAAATGGATTGAGAAAATATAGTTATTATTGAATGTAAGAATGCTTAGAACTATACTTACGTGAATATACTATCCAGAGTACAAGTAACCACCTGTGCATTTGTTAAAATTGGACCATCGAATGAATATAATTAATATTAATTAATTAATTAAATGAATGGATAAGTATTTGAATAAGTAAATTAATAAGTGAATGAATGAAAATAAACCTACATTAAAATTTGTTGTAAATATTCGTGTGCAAAAACACACCAATTACAACAACATTTACGTATTATGAGGATGAGCAATAATACTAAAGAAAATAAACACTAAATTGATAAACATAAATTATCATGTTTACTTGAAATATTTGTGTACTATACCAGGACCAAAAAATGCGATAACCAAATAACTAGAAGAAATTTTGTCAATAAAAGCGATAAGAATTAATTGAAAATAGAATATTACAAACATCTTACATGATTTCGAGCGGAAGGTTAAGTTGAAGGTCCCCATTAGTTCGCAAGAAAAATAAGAATTTAAGTATTCCTGTGTTGAAATAAAATAATGTAAATAAAGTTTTTAAAGAGACATGCGCCTAATCGATTATACAAATTTACGTGTATGTTGATGTTTAAAGGAAAAGGAATCAAATAAATACCCAATGCCGGGCATCCAAAACACAATAAAATGAGCGGTATTACTAATATTAGACCGAGGAGAAGTTTAAGAAAGTTCTTACAATACATAATGATATACTAAATGATATACTGTAGCCATTGAATATTAAAAAAAAATGCAAACTTTACAAAATTATGATATTAAAAAGATCATGTGTCGTGAATTTGATACTCTAAGTACCTAAAAATTATTAGGTTGAGTTATTGTGCAAGTTCGCAAGAACAAGTCGAGCCAAATAATATATATTCTGAGGCGTAGATTTTGTCTCAATTCGGGATTTTAACACTGGATTTATTATGAAGCTAAGCCTCGAAGAAGGCTTATATAATTACAAAACATCACGATCACGAATTACTGTAAGAGTAATAAATAATAGGCGGTTTAGGTTGAAATAGGTTTGCAAATCTCGATTTTAACAGGAATTTGCAAAATTAGATCTGCGATCACGTAAATAGCAGGCAGCTAACGAAAATTTTTCTCACGTATATATTTAACCTTATAGTAATGGCATAATAATTTTGTAATTGAACAAGAAACTTAGCCATCACATTTTTTGCACGCCTGAAGCCTGTGACAGAAAAGTTAAGTCCGGTTCGGTTCGACTCGACTCCAAATAAAAATGTGTATTCATGCTTATTTTGCGTATACATTTCTTTTTAGTGCTATATTTAAATACTAGCAGCTGCGAGACGTGATCGCGCTGAAACCACATTAGTAGTTGGTGCAATAATTATGACCAGACAGATTATTAAGTAGAATTGAAACCAGTTATATTTTTTTGCATGTTAAAACCGGTTTAATTTATTAAAAATAAAACCAGTTCCAAACTCTAAGTGTAATAAACATTATATCATGAGTACCCTTATGTCAAGCGAAAGTCGGACCCTTCCGATCCAAATACTTAGGTTGGAGTATCTCAAGTATTTTAGATATGAAAGGGTAAGTGATGTATGTAAATTTTAATGCTGAACATTTTTAATTAGAAGTCGGAAGTTGGTTAGCATAATAAAATTTGGCTCTATTTAAGAATTTTACTTTTTTTTCGCTGTTTGGTTTTGTTACACAATATCCTGAGATTTTATTGGTTCTGGACCAGAATTTTAAGGTCGGAGGTCATTATGTATTGAGTGTGCTTACTATGGCTAATGTTTGGTTGGCACTTTATTTATTACAAAATGAGAGTTTTTTGACATAAATTTTTACATTGTTCGAGGTTAACTAATTGGGAATGGACTAAAAAACACTATTTGAGAGCGAGTTTCAAACGGTGGGTTTTCCGGTCCATTCCCCAGATATATAAGCTTGATTTACCTAAATTTTCTTGATCGGGTAGGTTAGAAAATTTTGTTGAAACTAAATAGCTGTATAGCATGATAAAATCAGTATTACTTGACATTTTCACAGAAAAAAAGTTACAAGAAAGTAAAGAAAAAATCTAATTTATTTGCTTCGAAACAGAAATTAAATGATTAATAATTATTTATTGATCTTTTCAAGAGAGTTTGTTAAATTTGATTAGTAAATGATTCAAATAAATTTATATACCTTAAAACAACTTATTATTATTTACAAGTTTGTTAAATTTGACTTATTTAAAAAGATTTAGATAGTTTGCGAGTTTATATATTACTGTATTTTTTATGCGATATACGATGTAGAACCTATTAAGAATAGTTATACACATTTCCCGTAAAGTCGTTATGTATCGATAGATTCATGAGAAAAAATTAAGCAGATATTATTTCTAAATTCAAAAAGTGGCCTATGTCTCGAAAAATTACTGAATGAAAAATGAGCTCATGGCAATCGACACAAGGAGTGCAGAATAGACAACATGTGGCAGATAAGGTCATGCTGACCAATCGGATATAGATTTTGCGGAAGTACATCATTTATTCCGTCGGTAAGCCATACCGATACACTTTGTGATTTCATTACTCCGTTCCTGGTATACATGTTGCACATGAAAATGTGAGTCGAGTTTCAAGTCTGACTTAGAACCAAACTTTAATAAAGACTCGACTCTTTGGAGTCAAGTCGAACCGAACCGAACTTAACATCCCTAGTGACAGGTTATGCTGATCGCCTAATCGAAAGAGTATAAAGATAAGAATTTAACGCAGACTTTAATTTACTTGACGTTCGATATTTAAACATATTCATATAACTAAAATTTTATGCTGAAAATTTTTATTTAGAAGACAAATTGTGGTTATCAGTAAAATCATGTGTTGTTTATGAATTTTTAATTTTTTAAGTTACACATGATCTTGCGAATCTATTGGCTATAATCAGACGTGCCATTTTTTACGGGGTCACCAAATTTCCGGTGCAAAGCGATTTTGATGCAATTTATAATAAAAAATCAAAATTGTAATTTCGATTAAATTTGCAGCTGTGATCGTCAAAATTCTGGCCCCATATTATACATAATTTTGGCCGGAATTAATTTTTTTAAAAAATTTCGCTACTATTTCGCCAGCCAATCAGAATTAAAAATCCGGTGTAACACGAAAAAAACGCAAAAAAATCAAAACAAACCAAAAATCGTTCCTAACTCAACATTTTAACTATGAAACTGCTTTCTGCGCATTAGCAAAAAGTTTTCCTTGCAAAATTTTGGTAGTAGGAAGCTTCTTTTTGACCTAACTTAATAGCAAACCCAAACCCTAATTTAACAGCGAATTTTTTTTAGCGAAAATTTTTAAGTAACCCAGGAACATTTTTCACTTAATGGGTTCAATGAAATTAGAGAAGTTAAAAATTAGAAAAACTTAATAGTTCTTAACATGAGTATTACAAGCCATTTTTTTTTAGAGTTGGATATCACATTAATAGCATATGGATTAATTTAAATTATATCATTTATTAATAATAACTACGTGAAGATACTCTCCAGTTATATTACATGACTAGCCATATTTTAGAAATTCGAAATTTATGTTCATTGTAGATTTCACTGAGGTCTTAAAATAGGTAGAGTTCCAAAGACTTTTCGAATTCATCGATATTTATAGAACATAAATCCTATTTAATTACGATGATAATAACATTATGAAAAGCAACCAGTTATTTGTGGAGAGTACAAGCACATCAAGCTTTTGAGCTTAGGCATTTAAAAGAAAATGGAAATAGAAAAAAATAATACCAACACAAATTTGTAGATAAGAAATATATGAGAAAGTCCAAAGAAATAGATATAAAAAAATGGTCTCATAAGATCGATAAAAATATACAAATTACTTAAATGTGACGTAATATATACAATATTTATATATCTCCTAATGATATTATTTATTTAAATTGTATCAACTGTGAACTTTTGCATTACTTTGGCAAAGTCAACTTTGAGGAAGCAGCATCATCCAAGAACCAATATAATTTACCATTTTCAGGCTTAACCAATTGAGCAGGAAGATTACTATCAGGAACCTCAAATATTTGATACAAAATATCCTGTTTTCCGGAACCTGTAGCAACAAATGCTACGTTACGCGCATGGTTAATTACTGGTAAGGTTAATGTGACCCTTCTAGGTGGAGGTTTAGGTGAATCTCCAATATATGCAACCCACAAGATGTTCTCATCAAGAAGCGGATGTCCTGGAAATAATGAACAGGTATGTCCATCGGGTCCTATTCCTAAAAGTAATAAATCAAATACTGGAAACTTGATGGACTTTGCACAAGCAAAAAAATCGATTAATTGCTGTTCATAGTTTTCAGTAACAGCATCAATCGTTTCTTCATCTCCTTCTTTCACTTCATTTTCTGATGCAAGCTCAGGTTTAATAGTGTGAATTTTTTCAGGCAGGATCGGAACGTGATCAAACAATTCTTTTTTGCAAACCAAGTAATTGGAATCTTCATGGTCTAATGGAACAATCCTTGATAATTAAATGAATATCAAAATTCAATTTACTTTTTTTTGAAATTTAATAAAAATCATTTATAATTAATAATTTCTTACCTTTCGTCACAGAAAAACACTTCCCATTTATCCCATTCAACACCTTTTCTATTCTTTAAATCTGCGCCAAGCAATTTGGGTAGCGACCCACCGGAAAGACCTATCGTGAACCTATCACGCGATTTGATAGATTCCTTGGACAATTCAACAACAAGATCCGCAAGTGATACTGAAAGTTCATTAGATATTGCAAACGATTTGACAGTTGGGTGTGCCATCCTACTAAAAAGTTTTAAACCCATTTATTAAATTATTTGTGTGAAGTATTAGAAATATATATATATATAGCTCGTTTGAAATTTTATCGATTTTATAACTCATATTATACATGAAAATATTCACTTTTATTAAAAAATTTCTATTATTAAATTAAACCGAAAAAAAAGGCATTTAATGTCTGCCTTTTCTATTTAACAACCTTTATAATATAATTTCCGTTTTATTTAACAATGTTTATTAAAACTGAGGTTTCTTGCAACTTACCTAAACAAACGTTATTTTTGCAGATGATTGAAAGGCAGTGATCATGTAAGTCTATTATAATCATCATAATCATGGCTGCACAATTTATCCCGGTTTGGTATTATTAGTTATTATTAGTCAACACAACCGGAGTAATCTATGCTTCAAAGTATTCGACGATTTAGATAACGATAATTTGTAATAATTTAGTATGTTATTCCCCTTGATAAATAATATTCTTTACTATGTTCGGCAACGATGTTTGCAAATTTTAAAATAAAAGTACACGATCCTTTACCTGCAAGGTCCCAGGGTACAAACTATATTAACTATGTTACTCAATTAACATTTACATATATAATCAGCGGGAAAAAAAAACGGATCTTCGTTACCACATACGTACATATCTTGAATGTCAAAATTTATCCATTACGTACAAAGGATCTATGGTGACTTAACTATGGAAAAAATCCAAGATAATGATAAATCTCGCCGTTTAATTATAATATCATTTTGGGTAGTAATATTAATTGGACTTCCTTTGTGGTGGAAGACTACTGAGGTGTATCGAGCCCAACTTCCGTTTGCAGAAATTGAGGAATGGTCTAAATGGGAGGTAAGTCAGCTTTTTTATTGAAAATTCGTCCACATAAATCGTACTTTTTTTTTTAATCTCACTAATTTGTTTATCATTTAACATTTATAGGCTTTCGATCTAAATTTTCCTATCAATTTTATTATACATATTGCAGATGCGAAATCCGATGTGAATGATTATAAAACATTTTCTAACAGGATTGAAAATTCAATTATATCGAAATATAATTCGATTTACTCAATTAATAATGATACTGGTTATCCAAAATCTATTCATTTTCCAGTTAAGATTGAAGTTGTTAAATGGAGTACTTGGATGAATACTCTTCAAGAAGGTAACTTTATATTTTATTTTAAATCTGAAATATGGTTTAAATAATTTTTAAAATCTTCAATTTAGGTTACGATTCTGATTTATTAAAAGTTTCGGTAAATAAAAATGGACAATATGGCTTTTATATTTTACCGAGAAATAATAGTTCAAAAACTAGAATATTGGTTGGAAATCAAAGGCAAGCAATTGTCGAAATGGATCATTGGAATATTGGCAAGCATTTTATTTTACTTAATATGTCTAGAATAATTTCTGATACATTAAATAAAATTTTGTTTGGTTAATATAGATGCAATTGAGAATATTATCTCCAATCTTATCTTGAGTTTATTTTTACCTGAACAAACAGCTATAAAGAAGTTCATAAGAGAGCCATCTGCTGAAGCAAAAGTTAGTTATAGATACAATATTCCTTTTATAAATTATTTCACAGTTAGGTTTAACTTTGCTGATGATCTTTACAGGTGGATGTTGATAGTATGAGAACAATGAAATATTCACCAATGTATCAAGTAACCTTTAGTCTCATGAATGAAAATCCTTCAACTCTACTCGTAGATTGGGATATTAAACAAGCAGTTATCAAATATTTAAAGCCATTTGTCGACAAGATATCAATTATTTCCAATTTGACTGTAGATTCGCAAATCCAGCATTATGCACGATTAACTTTTGAGCCACAAAAAAATTTACATAATGATGAAAACTACTTTTATCTTACACCAGATTTATTACCTCATTTTATCAATGCAGCAGAATGGAATCTTGGTATTTAAATTTCTTAACGTTTCATCTGTGTATTGGATGCGCCACCAATTCTATTAATATTAAAATGTCTATTCTGAAGCCTCGGCTGTATCGTCTTATCCAACACTTAATTTTATTTTGTATGTTCCTTCCAAGGATCAGAGTCCATTATACATTAAAGATTCAAAAGGTAGTTTTAGAAAAATGGCCATTGATTGTTGATCTACATGAAAATTTAATTATTATTTACATTCTTTTAGGAAATATTATGGAAAATAATGCATTTCTAATACCAAGATGGGGTGGTGTAATAATTAATAATCCAGATCGATCAGTAGGAACTTATATGTTTACCTTTGATGAATTAAAGTCAGTTATGTCCATATTTATCATGCAACTGAGAGGTTTATTGGGCGTTCAAGATTTTTGGATGGAGGCTAGATCTGGTTTGGTAATATTAAAATGACATTCTTTAAACCTTCATAATGGATATATTGTAATCGCTTATATTATTCAATATGATTTAGGATTCATCAATAAATGTTGAATTTATGTCGCCACCGAGTACTGCTATTACAATGTGGGAGCTTGATAGCCTCGTACGAAGACGCATTGCCGAAAATATTGTTTCAACAATTTCAACCTTGAAATCTTTATCTCAATTGGTTGCAGAAATTCCAAATATGGTGGTACTTGATCATATACAAACTGAGGTATGTTGTGTCAAATAACTCTATTAATTTTTTATATATTATGGTTAATTATAAATTCTCAATTATTCCAGGTGTTGTTAGCATTGGATAGCTTGAAAAAAGTAGGTTTTTTTTTTACATATTATTTGTTAGATAGTTGTTGCTAACTTTAAATTCCTTTTAATATTTTTAGTCTTGTGCAAGCTTGCATGCAGGACAGTATGAAACAGCTTTGCAACATGCAAAAAAAGCGATTGAAAGGGCAGAATCAGCATTTTTTGATCCTACAATGGTATCAATGCTTTATTTTCCAGATGAACATAAATATGCTATTTACATGCCTTTATTTGTACCTATTTCAGTTCCGTTACTTATAGCACTTATAAAAGAAATAAAAGAGTTTAAAGAATCGAGAATAAAAAATAAAAAGAAAGAATAGATTAGCAAATTATATATGTATATAGTTAATATTAATCCGTTAATAAAGATGTACTTCTTAGATGTATAGTATTTCAATTCTATTAAATGAATTAATTTTATCATAATTCCAGATAAGTTACCAAAATAAGACCATTATCCAAATTCTGACGTCAACTCCAGACCTACTGCTTGGAGAATGACAACCTGACCACTCACTACACTAGAATCGTCATCCTCGTTTTCATTATTTTTAAAAAGTACTCTAAAATGTATAAATAATGTAAAATTAAATTGAATTTATTAGCCAATCAGGCAAACTTCTGCCCATGAAGCCGAAACGAATTCTATACTAAATAATTACATGGTTTGAGTAGTTTGGTTTACATCTATAGTTATGATACAACAAATACTTGTCTATTACTATATACAAGATTGTATATTTTTTTATAAAAAAGTTACTCTTCAATAAATTTATTATTTAGAGTTTTTCAATAATAATATTATTATTAAGTAGACATAACTATCTTTTTTTGAAATTGCGAGCATTAAAATCATTCTTTTTTTAGTAATAAAATTATTATTATATAGAAACTTGATAAACCAATCAAATTTAATAACTTGAGATCTGCAAGCTGCATATAATTGACCAATAAAATCAATAAAATACAGAATATTTTGATATTATGTCATACTATTTTTATTTTTTATTTTTTTTTCTAATTTACTTTGTTATTTTTGTTTTGTTTTCATGTTCTTTATTTTTTTTATATTTTTTCTTTTTAGATCAGAAGATACTTTTTTATTTTTTTCTTTAAAGATTTTTTTTTACTGCAAAAAATTTTTAATCTTCTTGTTTATGTTTATAAATTTAATTAGAATTTTTCAGAAGCAATTGCCTAGACTTTTCTATAGCAATTTTTTTGTTTTTTCTAAGTTTTCTAATCTTTTTCAAATTTAAACTAAGATGTCTTTTATATATATACTTTTTTTCTGCATCTAAGTTTTGAATTTAGTTATTTTTTTTAAATTTTTTTTCTTTAATTATATTTATATACCTTGTTGCTTTTTTAAATCTTGATTTTTGGTATAACTTCTTTTTTTGTTATTTGATTTATAGTTTTTAGATTTTTTTTTTATTTTTGTTTATATGTATTTATTTTTTTTTATTTCTGCTTTTATTATTTTCTGTATTAGAGATTTGACTAAGTCTGTTTTAACTTTTTTTTTTCTTTTTTAAAGATTTTTTTTTTGGTTCTCTTTTTTTTTTATTTATTTAATATATTTAAAAATTATTAAATATTTTTTTTTCAATATTAAGATGATCTTTTTGGTCCTAGCTTTTTATTAATACTTAAATTGGATATATAAATGTATTTATAATGAACTATCAGACGAGTGTACAACTGGCTATACATATAACTTTTTTATATTATTAATTAAGAAGTTTGCTCGAAGGTTCTCTACCAGTTGTCATATCTAACACTCTTGCTTAGATGTTCTATTTAAACTCTCTGATCTAATCTTGATATTAATTTCACTAGATTACAGACTCAGATCTATTCATTTTTAACCATAGAACTATAATCTTTAGACTATTTTTATTCTCGAGATAAACCTACCAGAATAAGCTGTATTCTTTTTTACTACTAACCTGGTTTTGATACTATGGCCAAGGTTGACACTTGCAGCAGGGTTACCTCTTAAACCACTATTACCTTTGTAAAATTTACCCAAACCCTGGTACCTATCTTTCCGACTTCTTCATCATCATCCTCTACTAGCCACAACTCAGAACCAATAATGAACTTTCTCAGACTTCCAATTTAGATAGCTTGGTATAATATACTTATGTATCTTTTTCCTCTAGTGATTTCAGCAGTCTGGTTGGTTATGTGCTCCTCTATACATTTTGTCATCCAGTTTTATTTGACAGTTCTATAAAGGTGTTTTATGGGTTTCTATTAGTTTAATGACATCATCAAAAGTTTGAGCTACCTTTTTACTTAGGATTTTCAAGTAGATTTCTGTTTCTTTAGTTTCTTAGTCTTTTATGCCTAGTAGTCTTATCATAGGTTTGCACTAAAGCCTTATCTGACACTGGCTTTTCACATTTCTCCATGTATATATAATGTTATAGTTTGCATAGATGCCCTGAGCTTCTAATATCAGATGAGGCCTGACTTGGTGTACCTAAGATTACAGATGCCCAAAATTCAACCAATTGGCAAGAGACAGTTATTATAATATAGATATAATTTTCAAAATTCATCATTTATAAGAATTGAACCTTAGACTTGCCACTTGAGAGTTGACAAACTATCCACTTCACTAGGTCACCACACCTCTAAAATTGTTAAATATAAATGGTTTTGATTAAGCTATCTTTATATCTTTTTCTATTGCAAATATAATTATTACAGTTTTTTTTTGGCTTTTATTTTTATTTAATAAAATATAAACTGATTTTGTTTTTTTACTTTTTAAACTTTATAAAAATAGAACTTCTAAAGTATTATTATTTTTTTTTTTTTTAAAAAAGAGGTCTATCCTCTATCTCTTTTATTAATTAGTTAATTATACATATATGTAAGATACATGATGAAAAAAACTATACTAGGGGAGATGGAG
>CAJVQA010001808.1:0-24039 GCA_910591915.1 Cetraspora pellucida
AATCTTAATAAAGTACTAGCGTGGCTGCTTAAGAGCAAAAAAAAAAAAAAAAAAAAAAAATAGAAAAAAATAATAAAAAAATTAATATAATGATAGACTATCTAAAAAAAAAAAGAATAACAAAGAAATAAAGAAAAAAAAAAAGAATTAGTAAAACTCAAACAAGTAAAATAACTAGAAATAAAAATAGTAAAAAAGCAAAAGTTAGATAACATGCTTATAGACTAACTAATAGAAATTTTAACTAAAAACAAAAAAAGAAAACAAAGAAAAATATATACTATATATAAATAAAGCATTATATAAAAAAGGTAAAAAAAGGCATAGTAATATAGTAAAGTAATCATGTTGTTAACCTTCAAATAGCAGAGCTAAAATTTAAATTTTAGTGTTAATAAAATTTGAAATTCTTCTTATATTATAGTTTATTATTTTCTGCTATTAATTAAAATCAGATACTTATTACTTATATAATACTAATATAACTAAAAAGTTATATAACATTTATACAATATATTGTTGTATAAATAAATACAAACTAATATCAGATAACATAAATCTGTGATAAGTTCTTGTAACTGTATAAATTACAAAAACCAAAAAGTCAAAATTCTACTAATAAGATCTAAGTAAAAAGATAGTCTGAACTTTGACAATGCTATTATAAAGACTAAATCTAGAAAATAAAACTAAAACTTGTAAAGCCAAGTAATATATTAGTTTTTAAAAAAAAGTTATTGTAAATAGTCAGATAGCCAAAACTCACTAAAAAAAAAATTATATGTTAAAAAACATATAAAACAAAATTATAGATGTATCTACTATTCTGAACTATCTAAATTAAAAGATTAGTAAAACTTAAATTAAATACCAAAATAATAGAGATATATTGTAAAAGAAGTACTAAAATTGAAATAAACTCTACAAGAATATAGTAGTTTAATGATAAGTTCTAACTGCAAGTATTGGTTTTAGTTATAACATAATTATAAAAGAGTTCTAAAAGATTTAATACAAGATTAAAGATTTACTATATAAGTAAACTGTCTTAAAGACTTAGTAACTATGAGATATTTTTACTAGTATTAATTAGAGTTATTAATAGATATAAGTAAACAAATAAATATGAGAACTAAAGTATTTAAATAGAAAACTTACAAACAGGTTTTAAATATGACAACTAGTATAAAACCTTTAAGCAAACTACTTAAATTAAATAATAACTAAAGTTGTATAAATAACTAATTATATATTCTTTTTATAATTACTTTTTGCTAAATATATTACCAATAAAATTCTAAATCACAAGTAATTATTTTACTATTTTTTTTAAAAAAAGATAAATAAATAATATAAAAAAATAAATATTAGATAGATACAATAAAAAAAAAATAATTTATTAAAAAAAGTGGCATTAGGCCTAAATAGATGATCTTTAGTAATAGTAGCTAAACTAGTAATAATATAAGCAGCAATTTTAATAATATCAGAAAGAAAAAACATAAAAATTTATATAAATAGTAATGCTACAATAAGAAATATTAGTAAAATATTACAAAATACAAAAAATGAAAATTTGCAATTCTTTTTGTGTTATGGCTAACTGTCTTCTGTGATTGGTTGAGATAAGATACCTGTAACCTGTGTCATATCAGCATGACTAAAAGGTCTAGGCACTCATACAATATTGTATGAGGAAACACAAATTGGTACTGGGCAGTATGAACCCAAGATAAGTCCTTAGGCTGTGTAAATTAAGAGAACTAGGTAGAAAGATAGAAGCCCACTTGGAAGACCCGAGTAAAGAGGTAACCTGAACCTTTGACAGTGCTACTGTAAAGACTAGACTTATGAAATGAAGCTAGAACTTGTAAAACTAGGCAAATATGCTGGTCTTTGAGAAAGGACTGAATGAACCAACCAGGCTGCCAGAATTTCTGAGTTATGGAGGAAAAGGGCACATGCCAACAAACATGTGAACCAGAGGTGTATGATTTCGACCTACCTTTTCAGGCTATCTGAAATGGCAGCTTGGTAGAACTTAAATTGAATACCAATGTAGTAAGGATATATTGTGAAGTCAGTACTAGAGTTGGAATGAACTTTACAGAGCATAGCAGTTTAATAGTACACTCTGACTGCAAGTGTTGGTCTTGGCTATAGCAATACCAGGTCAGCTATAAGAATAAGATACAAAAGATTCTGGAAGGTTTAGTACAAGATCAAAGGTTTTCCATGTGAGTGAACTACTTTAAAGACTTAGTAATCATGGCATATTTGAACTGGTATTGACCAAGGCATCTTGGTAAGTGTAGGTAGATAGGTGGATACAAGAACAGAGTGGTTAAATAGAGAACCTACAAGCAGGTTCCAGATATGGCAGCTAGTGTAGAACCTTCGAGTGGACTACTTAGACAATGACTAAAGTTGTATGAGTGACTAGTTGTATACTCTTTCTATGGTTGCCCCTTGTAGTTGTAAAGCAACTATTAGCTAAATGTACTATCAATAAAATCCTGGGTCATAAGTACTCACCTTAATATTTAAAAAAAAAAAAACAAAATACAAAAAATGAAAAGATTTTTTTAAGTAAATATTGAATATTACAAAACTAGTTAAAAGCAAAAACATACAAATTAGAATTAACTAAGATCAAAAGTTATAACAAGAACAGATAGAATAATATAACAGATTTTTTTTATAAAAAAATAGTAAATTGCAAAAGAATAATTTATACAAAAAAGATCAAATATAATAGAATAGAGTACTAACTAGAGTAAAAAAATAAAAAAATTAATATATCTGTAAAACTTTTTTGTAAAATAGTTGTAAATACCAAAATTAAAACTAGTTAAAGAGAAATAAAATTAATTAAAATATTGAAACCAAAAACAAAATGCATACTCTACAACTGGTCAAGTTTCTAAAAAAAATAAATAAAACAAAAGAAGTATACTGTACCTTAAGAAAACTAAGTATAAGAAGAACTATAATAATTAAGTATATAATAAATAATTTATTAATATTAGTAAAATTAAACAGAAAAAGACTAAAAATATATATAATAACAGAATGTTAAGTTTGTTTAAGCAATAAAAAAGAAACTCAAACATACATAACAAGCTGTAATAAACAAAAAAACTTATAAAAACAAATACAAAAAGTATTAATAATAATAGTATAAAACAAGCTTAAAAAAAAAGAAAAAACAGAATTCTACTATAAGTATTATACAAGACATTATTTAATAAAATAGAAGAGAAAGAAATTACAAATAGAAAGATATTAATAAAAAGACTAACTATACTAAAAGTAGAAAAAACATTTAACCAACTGTTAAATAAGCAAGCAATAAAAAAATATATAAATATAGTAACAAAAACAGTATAAAATATTTTTAATAATCAAATTTGAAGAGTTTAATATAAAAAAATATAGAAATAAAAAAAAAACCAACATAACAAGTAAAATAAAGAAAGATATTTAATTAAAAAAAAAGTTAGTAAAAGAAAAAAGAAAAGACAAAATAATGAAAAAAAAGAAAAAGAAAAAAAAATAAAAAAACAAACTAAAGAAAAAAAGAAGCTTAAAAAACAATTAATATGCTTATTACAAAAAAAGAAAAACCTTTCTGATATAGCTTTAAGTAATTAAACAAGAAGTTTATTTTTAACTAAAATAGTATAACAGGTTACACTTAGGTACTATTAGAGTGACTAAATGATACTAAATTTAGATATTGAGAAATTTTATAAAATTTTATATGTATTTAGTTTCAAGAATCTTAATAAAGTACTAATATAACTGTTTAAAGTTAAAAAAAAATAGAGTAGAATAATAAAAGATTTTTATTCTATTATTTACTTATTATTTACTCTTTATTCATTTGTTTAATCTGTAATATTAGTTTTAAATAAATTATAAAAATATATAAAGAATTATTTTTAAATTTTTAACAAAATTTTTTTAAAAAATTTTATTTGGTTTTTATAGGTTAAACAAATGTATAAAAGGTAAATAACAGATAAATAATAGAATATTAATCTTTTATTATTTTACTCTATATTTGTTAAATAATAATAATATAATATAAAGTAGTATAATAACAGTATAACAGTAAAATATTGAAAGGTATATTAATGTCAAAAATATACTAATAAGATATTAGAAATAATAAAAGATTTTTATTATTTTACTTTTAATTATAAATACTAAAAATAAAATAATAGAAATGTTTTATTATTTTGTTAATATATTACTATTATGTTACTAATATACTTTCTAATATTTTACTGTTATGTTACTATTATGCTATTATTGTTTAGCAGGTATAAGGTAAAATAATAAAAATCAATATTTCATGATTTTTGTATTATTTGTCTTTTATTTATTCAAAAATAGTTTTATATTTTCACTTTTACATATAACATTATATAAATTAATTTTATTTAAATTCTGGCAAATTTAAAACAAAACTTCCAAGCATCTACTTACAGATCAAATAGTTGCAATCAAATATAAAAAATAGGTAATTATATTTCTATTACAAACATATCCACATTCTACATTGCAACACTAAATCTAAAAGGTTTGATAACCTACTTTATTTTGGGTTAAGGATAAACTAATTCTAGCTATAGGTTCCTGTAATAATTCATGTAAAACATTTTAATTAATGTAATACCAAATTGTTCAATAAAGGCCAAGGCCAGGTCTCGCTCTTAAAAAAAAAATCACCAAATTCAAAACCATACAAAACCAATTACCAAATCATAAGGGATTATGTATCAAATAGTAATGCTTTCTATAAATTAGGATGATCGGTTAGACCAATTCTTCTTACTTTATAATCCTCTGATTGAATTCGAATGATTTTGATTTGTTAGAATTACTTGTTTTTTTTAAAAAAAAACCATTTTGAAACAAAATTATTTTAGAAAGTTTCTTAGTTCACATGTAGTGTATGTAACATCATATGGTTATTATTGCCAAAATTTAATCCGTCTAATACGTATTAGAATAAGGTTAGTTTTGAAGCTTAGATAAAAACAGTTTATGCTAAAATTTTTGGATCTTTTTCGTTAGGACCAAAAGTAACTTCATCAATAAAAATTTTGAGAAGTAACAGTATCCATGTATATACGCAGTGTACAAATAGAATTCACATTATTTTAAACAGGTCAATTTATTAAAAGTTATTTAATACTAAAATTTTAAAGAAACTAATAATTCCAAAAATCAGTCCATATAATCTATATATTCATCAAGATGTACCACTGTCGGACACCCTTAGAGGCGCCTTTGATCTAAAATACTAATAAAAACTCGTCAGTCTAAGGAGACTATGACCATAAAAAATTTTTTTATTACGATAACTAAAACTAGGTTTTCGTAAAAATAATTTAAATTCGATAAATGTAGTTTATGAACTATTGTGATTATTAAAATTTACTACCGATAACCTGTCAAATCCGATAAAAAATTAATCTACCAAGTCCGTTCCCGTTATATAAATCTAATAATTTGCTAATGTTTTCAAATCCGATAACCTCTTAAAGCTGATACAAAACCTGTCCACCATGCATACCGATGCTGAGAGGGTCAACTATATATGAAATTAACTGCTGTAAAGTTTATAGATACGATAAAAAGAGGTAAAGAGGTTAAGAGTGTAAAATACTTTTCTTTATTAACACAATCCAATATATACTAGCACAAATTTGTCTCTAAAATTGTATAAGAGAATAGCCTCTTGATTAGAGAAAATGGTACACTAAAAAAAATTTGGCTAAAATTCATGCTATGCCATACCATAGGCATGCCATTGGCATACTATTAATATAATTATAGAATATACTCACTTTTGATTGGTTAAATTTCGTGTGATTCGAGTTGTGACTCGGAATTTTTCGGATTTCTCGGAATCTTCTATTCAATTATCCTTTTCTATATAAGTGACATGCATTACCGATTATTTAGATTTTGGCATAACACTGGCATGTCCGAATGGCATGGCTGTGACTTTGTGCCATTTACCCTACTCTTGATTCATTATTAATAACAATTATGGCTGAAATTTTAAAATTTTGTATATATTAAATTTTTTTTAGATTTATCTTGGAACCCCAAATTTTGACATAGAGTGACATAAGGTTATCTGTTACTGCAATTATTTTCTTTTTAAACTTTTATTTATAATAATGGATCAATCATAATTGTCTTGTTTTGTACAAAAGAATAATATTTCATATCATCTATTAGAGGAATACAAAGTGAGAGTAAATAATATTCCAATAGGTAGATAATAAAAAAAAATCATAAAAAAAACGAAACAATTAACGCAATGCTTTATACTTTCAGTGTTAATTAAATTCATGATTCACTTGACATGATTAATCATTATTGGAAGCTAAGTCATCCTCGAAGACTGCATATTCATTGGAATCTAAATAATCAGTGGGAGCTGAATAACCTAACCCCAACTCTGGATATTGTAAAGGAGTCTTTTTTAAAATCGGTGGGAGCTTTTCAACATCTAACGGAATAGATGGTCCAATCCAAGCACTTCGAGACGTATGATCCTTAACTTGCTCTTTGGTCAATGGATGAATGAGTATAGAAAGATCTCCACGATGAAGAAGGAACCACGAGTAAACTCGTGAAAAGTGTTCTTTTGGACACCAAACTTCATATGACCCTATATGAAAGTAAAATTATTCAATATAAATTCTAATATAAATCTTGTGATAAATGTAATGGAAACTGTGAATACCCTTTTATTAAAAAAAAAAAAAAAAATTAAAATATCAGATATCTAGAGAATAAGACGAATAGATTTGTTTGCCAAATTGGATCATAACTTACTATCGTGTGAGGACCCATAGGTTGGTAATTAACTCTATGAAAAGGAACAGGATGAAAGAACCCTTTCTTGGTTAATTCGAGTATCTTTTCACGTAATGCAATTGCGGCTTCACAATCTTTTTTATTATTCTAAATAACATTATTAGTATAAATGTTTAATATTTTAGATGTGTAATCTATGAATATCATCGTTGCTTACCTGAAAGAAATATACATGGAAATGATATTCCTTAATTTCTTCAAGTTCTTCCTCTAATGGCTCCCTTTTCGTTGCCACATCGTTAGAATCATTGTCTTTTATCAACATTATGATTAACGCAATGTAAATGAAAAAGTATAAGATGTGTGAGAAAATAATTATGCGTTATTGGTATTGTGTGTAATTTATAGTTTCTGCAATTTAGGAAATCTACACCAATTTAGCCGATGATATCAGTGGTTGGTTACATCATCGGAATTTTATTTATACAGTAACCTTGTTGATTAACTCAAGTATAATGATACAAAATAATGATATGCAATAACGTTAATAACATTTGGTACTACACTGGCATTACTTTCTAGAAATTTAGGTTGACTTACGCTATTCATATGATTTAAGTTTTAAAATTTCCTTTAAGTATGAATTAGGGATGTAAAATTACAATATTCGGTACAGGTTTTGCATACCAAGTTTGTACAAACTGACAGTCAAATTTATACAAACTGACAATAAATTGACAGTCAAATTTGTACATAACACTTATAATTAAATTGCAATATCTCATGACCTAGTAATTTAAATTATGTAAATTTGGTACCATTTGATTCATCTTATTTCGACGAATCAAATGGTACCAAATTTACATAATTTAAATTACTAGGTCATGAGATATTGCGATTTAATTATAAGTGCTATGTACGAATTTGACTGTCAAATTTGACTGTCAGTTTGTACAAACTTTGTATGAGCTTCACCAAGATCAGTTACATACGAAGGTATCAAATAATATGATTGATATCGATTGATATATTTTATTTTGATATTTGTTTAAATTATTCATCTGAGAAAAAGAAAACCGATCGTTTTTATGTATCTAAGTATTAGATCGTTGTTTGTTTCCAATTTATTTGAAGCTAATAAAAGGACTGTATAAAACGCTTAAATCGGGTAAATGAAAGCGAAAGTGAGAAAAGTAATATCCATAAAAACAAATTGGGAGATGAACTTTGAAGGTCCATATATTTACGTAGATGATAATACTATGTAATTGTTTGATATAAATTTATGTAATTGTAAAGTTACTTAACAATTTATACAAATTTATGTTGTTCTTTGTGTAATATTGCCAAAGGTTTGTAGAATGCATAAAATATTCGTAAAAAATTACGTAGTTTTTTTACCTACAGTAGTACCGTACAGCGCTGCATATAGTACCCTCTTGAAGTAGTATCCCTTTTGAATAGTATCGGGTACTATTCAATTGTAAATTCTAACATTTTTGAAAAGTATCCCGATACTAATCAAGTAACCGAATTAATGATCCTGTCATGTGATCAACTCGTATTATTAAATATTTCTTTTTCATATACCCTCCTAGTATAGTACCCCTCTTCACACAGTATCTCCGGGAGTATTATTTGATTTCTTGTAAAAGACCATGATGTTGTCTTAAAACCCACCAGGCTGCTGCGATTAAGCAATGGAATCGATAGGTTTATTTAATAAATTATATCGTTGTAAATAATTAATACGACAAAAAGTTTAAAATACTTTAAATTGCTAACATTCTTTGAGCATTAATCATTTTGCCAACACGCATGGAATCTGAATGAGATGTATATGTTATTGTCCACGTAAGTGGGCAATAACTGTTTTATTCACCGGTTCTTATTTATACTTCTATACTATTTTTTCTCACTTATCCACATCATCTAAGTCTTTCACGCAAGTAATTATACTTACAGATTTTCTATAAACTTGGTCAGTAGTTTCGGGTCAAAATCTGTGTTGATAGAGTAGTTTTGTGTAAATTCGACATGTAATCGTAACTTTGAAAGATGACTAAAAAATGCTAGTTGAAGTTACAATGCGGTCATTAACGGTGAAATTAATGCTGACCAAAAATTTTGTAATGAAAGGTTTCAAAACTAGAAAAAATTCACATTTTACAAAATAAATAGGAGTTTTCAAATGGTGATGGTATTTTTTACTATGTTGAATTATATTTCGAAAAATAAAATAAGATTTTCTCTATTGGTACTTTACTTATCACATGAGAAAATTACACAGAATCTAATTTACCGAAAATTGCGTAAAATTGTATTGCTTAAATCAATGTAGTGAAATAATGAAATTTGCTATTGTTACGGTCTAATACAATCTGATACAAATGTAAACTTTATTCGATGAGGCAATTCGCCAGAGGCGTAACAACAGTGATTTGAATTATAAGTTACAATTGATTATAAGCGAAAGATGCAGGGAGACTTTATTTCGTATGTACTTTTTAATGATAGGAATTAATGTTTTATACCCGAGAGTTATATATCAGCAAGGAGATATCAACCCCCCTTTTATATTAATAAAACAGGGCTTTTCCTTATCACTACTCTTACTATATTCCTTATTCACTTTGTCTATCCTGTTAATCCTTTTTACTTCTTATTCAAGTTTCTCTCTACCTTAATTCTTTCTTGAACCTTCTTCCACTTGCTCCAATAGTCACTATCACTAGAACTTTCTCTCGACGATCTCTAAGCCTTGTAGATCGTACGCGTAATTAACTTTCTCGAAATATCTTTATGATCGGCAACCGGGATTCAAGATCGGCTATGATATAATCGATGGTCCGATTTCGGAAATACCACTTTAGCTCGTGACACTATAATTATCACATGAGGGTGAAATCCGCTTTTATATTATAAAAAACGTGGACTTCACCCTAACCCAATCAGCGGATTTCACTATTTCGCAACTCAGGTTTCACCCTGTTCTATTGAAATTAGGCTTTAACCATATAAAATTTATATACATTTGTTTTATTAACAGTTAATCAATTTTTTTTAAAAAAAAATAATGCCAAAACATTCAACTCTAATGAAGAGCAATACACGAATGCATTCTGACATCCAAATAAATTTATATATCGATATGATGCCAGCCCTTTCCTAACCTTAAATATAACTCTAACCTTAACATAAGCGAACTCTAGAGAATTTTGCACATCACGTGATCGAAAAATTTTGGTGGTGATGCTGCAAAACATAAATTTTTATACTCCTACACATACTTTTTGATACATCAAACACCCTAAAATTTCTATACTTTTTACTAACTTTCATTATAATAACGTGCGATTTTATTGGCTAGCTTTAGGGTACGTTTAGATGTATCAAAAATGTATCGAAAATGTATGGTTTGCGGAAATTTAATTATCCGCCAAATAATGTACAATTATTGGATATTACACATCCACTAACTATATATTATTCTGATTATTATGACAAATATGAAATAGAAAGATCAATTTTGCTTTATTTCTCATTTCTCAGAACTATTTATACATATTCAAAAATAGAAAAGATGAAAAGAATAAAAAGTCAAATAAAAAATGAAAAGTATAAAGAGGGTAAAAGATATGAAAGGGATGATAAAATATTAAAAGGTAATGTTTAACAGAATAAGTTTAATAACATTAAAAATATTAAAGGATAATGATTTAAATAGTTTACTAACATTAAAAATATTAAAAGATAATGACTATCATTATTTTTTTATGATATTAATATTAATTAATACGATACGATCGTCCGCCTAGGCCTTTAATCATAAAAAAAAAAAGAGAAAAGTCACAAGCACAGCAAGAAACGTTAAATTTTATACCCATTCATAATCAAACATTTGAATATTAATTATTCTTGAGATCTTTTCTTATAAATTACTTCTGAGATTGTGAGAGCCTATCAGCAATCATTTTCGAGGGCGCTGGTGCCACAAAATCACGACGATGGAACTCGCGAGCGAAAATATTTTTCTTAGCTGATTTCGCAGAGTTATCAATGCTACGACGAGCAGCAGTACCTCCGAAAGAATATACCATCGTTATGTAATAGTCTACATTGTTTGGATTTAAGACAGCGATGCAATAACGATCTCTTGGAAGGTTGTAATTGTGATATCCTACAAAACGACAAATTGTAGTGCTAGATCCACAGTAGTCGACAGTACCATTAGAAGAATAAGGGAATAAGACGTATTCAAATCCATGGAGATCGGCAACAGAAGTAACATTCCCTAACTCGTAACCGCCTACTTGAGGCACAGTAGGGGCTCCGCTAAGCGAATATACCAACGAGTGATCTAAAGAAGTAACATAAATAAATCAGCTCATGGTTAATAATTTTTGAATTATGAGTTGTCAGAGTCCAATCATTACTTGATTCACTCACCTAAATATGTAATCGAATACTCAGTGCATGCCGACCAAATGCCATGATTTTTGGGAGCCAAAACCATAACAGTCGTGAAGAGGTCACTAAATGCAGAATAGATCTATAATTATTTTTTAAAAAATGAAATCAAATTATTATTTGTCCAAACAGAATTATTTTTTAACGTTACATGATAAGCATCAACGAAAAAAGTTCGCTGTCTAAGAAAGATTACAGTTTTTTTTTTAGAGCTCATCATAGCAGAACGTCATGTGACTAATGCTTTGAGGCCATTTTGTTAATTCTTTATATTACCTGCAACAAGAACAGAAATCCGATAAAAAGCAAGGTTTTCATATCGTTATCTACCGTTATTCGAATAATGTATTAATTCAAGTTATAACAGTATGAAGTAATCCCCCAACAAAGAGCTAAGTTGGATGATTAAGGTGAGCAAGGAGAAATTACGCGCGACTTATATATCAAAAAAAAGGTGATAATTGCCATTATCAATTATTGTCATTAGGTTATGATTACTAATGAAAAATCTTTGTAGGAAATTTGTAAAAGCCTTGTGAGTTTATATCGAAGCACATTTAAAAACAAATTACGCGTATATTTTGAAAAATAACATTTCATTGGTTTAAGAAAATATTTATCATCCGGCTGCTCCGTTGTGTCAACGAAAACAGTTACGATTAACCAAAAATAGAGTCAAATCATTGAGGACGGATTTCATATTGTGTCATAATTTATTTAGCATAAGCATGTACAGTGCTAGAAAAAGTAAATCGAATGATGCTGGGGTCTCGATTTTACTTAACCCTAATCCCAACCCAACTTTTAAAAAAAAACTAATAACAAATTCTATTAAAATAAGTTCAAAATTTAGCATCATCTTTAACAATTAATAATAAATTTAAGACCGAAAAATAAATATCAGTTGGTGAATGAAGTAAACTCACGTGATAAATAATAAATGTAGTATACCGGAATAAATTCCAAATCAACTCAAGTGTTTATAGCTCAGAATAAACATTATTATCATTTATGGTAACCATTAATTTGTTGCAAATGTTATGTATAATTATAAATATTTGTATCAATCAATACGTTAATGAGTCTAAAACGAAGAAACCATTTTATTCATTAAATTAAATTTAACTAATGACAGGAAAAGATAGTCCGATTTAGCAATGGTTTTAAAAAATTCCTTTATATATCTAAGAAAATATGAAAAAATCGTCAAATGTAGTGGCTATAAACAAAATAAATCTTGTAACAGTAAAAAAAAAAAACACAAAAATCTTTTAAATTTGAGGGATGTTTAGATCTTAAGATAATTTCCGGACTTTTCATTAGTTAAATTACAAATGAATTAACTGTAAACTATACAGTATCTTGTAGGTATATATGCATATACACACTCTCTGGAATAAATTGACATAAAAATGCGATGTTATCAGCTAATAAACGAGATCGTGCACAAGCACCATAATTAATTAATTTTGCTCGAAATGCGGATCTTAAATTTTACAACTCTGATAAAAAAGATGGTCTAGACCACTGTTGGTACGGGACAGTTTTGGACATGGTTTGGACATTTGTGGATATTTTTTGGACAAATAAATAAATTAAAATTACTAAAAATTTTATTAAGTTAATCTATTTAACTTCTAAATAAAAATATTCAGCACTATAAAAAATATTTAATTATATATTTTTTTAAAAATTTATATATTAATTATTGGAGCTTGTATATGCTGTGGACATTCTTAGACATGTGGACGTTTGGACATTGGACATGGTCTAAAAAAGTCTTGGATATAGTAGACGTGACAACACTGGTCTAGACCATCTTTTTTGCGATGACAAGCTTCCTTGATCGTCCAAATTATGTTTCGTTAATTAAAAATTGTGCACCGATCTATAATTTAGTGTTTGAGAGCACCTTTAATTAAACTGATACATAGTTACATTTTTGATATACTCACGAACGTTTTGAAAAAATCGGAATTTGTCTGTGTTAGGTTACACGTATATAATAGATATAATAGCACATAGTATTACGCGTATATAGTAAAAGTTTATATCATGCTTAAAATGTGAGTATCATAAAACATAACCAGTAAAAGAAAAATAATTACGGCATTAAATTTCAAAAGCGCACAATAGTTTTTTAAGAGAGAACTTTCGATTAAGAACTTTCTCTTTTGTGTTATAAACAAGATGAAAAAATGACCCGATGCATTGTTACACGAGATTTAATTTATATCCATTACTTTTTCCTAATTTATTGTTTTGCATCATTTGTGTTCTTGAGATTATTATTCTAGTTATGACGTGTGCTATGCCTCATTAAAGCCCGCTAAATTTGTCTTTTCATGGAAGCAACCATTTTGCTGATGTATGTCTGTTGGAGATATTGTAAACGTTTGAATATTAATGTACCAGTAAAAAAACATTCTGGCTAACCCATCCACACGACACTTTTAAAATACTCTACTGCTATATGTCATCAGGTACTTATTTCTACTGATATACGTCATCAGGTACTTATTTCGCAATGTGTGCCAGGTTTGTGGCGCAGATTTTCTAAACTACAAATCAGATTTCAAGATCAGGTACCATCAAGAAAACGTTCATTTTGTCAAAAATTGCATAAGAAATCACCTTTAAAGCTCTGATAAGAAGCTTTCGTCGGGCAATTTACTATATAAACTACATCCCTCTGATTCCCAATCCTGATCCTAAATGAGCTTTAAAGAATTTTTGTTGCGCCACAAACTTGGCTCATATTGAATAATTGCCTTATCTTATTGGTATACGTCATCATTTACTCCTTTTCAAGGTTTTTTTGAAAATTTTTTTTAAGGTTCAATTGTGGCAATTATTCTTTGTCAGTTAATTTTTTCTATCAATTAATCCGGGATCACCCGGCAGAGATCTGGCTTCCCGACATTATCCGATATAACTGATAGAAAAAAATTCGACTGCCAACCCAATTTTCTGAACCCATTTATAAAAAGCGGAAAATTAACATTGTGTGAACTTAGATATAAACGTGAATCTTTCAATTTACTGTATATTAAAAAAAGTCCGACCGGGGATTTTGAAATTCATGTAATGCAAAACGAAAAATCAACTGTGTGACCTAATGTTAGAAACTTATTCTAATTAAATGAAAATTTAAGTATCGAAAGTTTTCTGTCATTCTTTTTATTTAAAATAAAGAGAAGAAGGATTTTCAAACAAATCACATAAAAAGTGTATAGTCACAACTCTCTAAGTGCACTACCCTCAGGACCATAGTGAAAAAATTTTAAAATTTGCATTTAGAAAGAGTATGTATTTATAGAGAGTAAAATATACAGATCTCTTATAGGCTGAAGCCAGACTATATTGTGTTGTAGAGAGGTTTACATAGTCTACGTATTTATAAAGTGTACATTTATAGAATTGTGACTGTAATGTGAATGGCAGAGGATAATCAATTATATCCTGTGCTAATTTCTAGATATTGAATACATGTTTAATTCAATTTCAAAGATATATATTTAATTCATTTTCGAAGATATTCCATATTTAACTTAATTTCTAGATATTAATTATGTGCTTAATTTAATTTAAAAAATATTGCACATTAATGTTGGTCCCAATGATAGTCGTCACATTGCCGTAAATTGTCGTAACTATAGTAAGTAATATAGTAAGTTACGGCTATAATGCTCATAGCAGAAGTTCGTCTGGTTGGCTAATAAATTCAATTTAATTTTACACTATTTATACAGTTTAGAGCACTTTTTTTAAAAAAAGAAAACTAACCATAATAAAATAAAAAAAAACAATATAGAAGGTTTCATTAGAGCTGAGGACTCTATAGTCAAAATTAAGCTCTAATTCTCGTCTGTTTAAAAAAATTAGCTTAGTAATAAGTTGATTTTATCGGGTTTTTGACGAGAATTAGATATTATTTTTGGCTATGGAGTCCTACATCTCTAATGAAACCTTCTATATGTTTTTTTTTTTACTTTATTTTGGTTGGTTTTCGTTTTTTTAAAAAGTACTCTAAACTGCATAAATAATGTAAAATTAAATTGAATTTATTAGTCAATCAGACTTCTACTTATGACTATAATGCCGTTACTTACTAAATTACTATAGTTACGACAAGTTACAGCAATGTGACGACTATAATTGGGACGATTCTACTGCATCACTATTGCACATTTAATTTATAATTTCGCATATTAATTTTGGTACATATTTGACTTTAATTTTTCTAATTTCAAAAATATACTTTACATATTAATTTCACTACATATCTTATTTAATTTGGAAGATGCTAATGATTAATTTAGATCAATTATAAAGATATATTACTGAAGAGATACTTATCGTAATTTATAAAGATATATTGACGAAAAGATACTTATCAAATTTGTCATATCTAATATGCTGTAATATTGATCTTAATGAAACGTGACTTTTAATAAATATTTACTACCTTTTAACCAATTAGAATTAGCCGACAAACAAAAATAAAAATATAATAGATAATCATAGGATTAAGGTCAAGGCTTTATTAAGTCAATTTATATTTGTCATTAAGTAAAGTTGGGATAACAAAATTGATATATCCTAAAATTTTCATGCAAATTGAATACTTTTAATTATTCACTTTCGCATTTTACGTTTACATGAAAGTAAAATGAGAACATGAATTAATATACCCTGAATAACTTTACTTAAGGCATAAACATTAATTATTGTGAAACTCTTATGATCTTATTGTTATTTTTTGTACGTTATTACGTAAGCACAACAATCCCAAATTAAAACTCAATCAGCACGATAACATCGATATTGGATCATGCGATGATATTAATCGTTGCATGACCAATATCTTATACTTAATTTAGTAAAATTTCGACCTTAATACGTATATGGCTACGAACATCGATTAGGAAAGTAATAGAGTTCGATGATTTTATATGCCAATGACTTAAATGACCTGGTCATTATTTGATGACCTGGAGTCATTTGAATTTCGATCAAATGACCAGGTCGTTTACCATCCTTGATGCAAGGTATATTACTTTATCACAGTTGTGATCTCACAAACCATACTCACATGTTTGCTATAACGTATTATATACCACTTCGTTACTAAATAATACACCACAATTATTCGTACTACCAATCACTATTAGTTAGATGTCTGATTTTGAATAAAATCAGTAACGTATTTGTTTCGAAATGAACGATCCTTAGATTCTATTTTTAGTGTTATAATATATTATTAAAAAAATATTCTTATTTCATTATCTGATTTCGGAATTTTAAAACAAAAATAGGAATTTTAAACTTTCACTTATTTTGGAATTAAGTTAATTTTGAATCACTCATTTTTACTATATTGAATTATAAATCGGAAAATAAAATAAGATTTTTTACACATCACATGAGAAAATTACACGAAATTCAATTTACAGAACTATTTATACATATGAGTGCTGCCAAGGGAAAACCTGTCATCGGACATTCAATTGTGTTACGTGTCGTCGGATACGTATCATTTCATTGACGATCACACCCTATCACACAGCGTAATGAGTAATATTAAACAATAATTATTAATCATCAAACAATCGTTAAATATTAACCATCGCTCTATGCGATGGGGTGTTCGGCGAAGCGATTGTCGATGAAATGATACGTATCCTTAGTCGTCTGTAGAAAATCTGGCAGCACTCATATGCAAAGATATCAAAATATGAAAAGAAGAAAAGGTAAGAAAACCCGTTAAAAGATAATGTTTACAATCATTAGAATATTAAAAGATGATTTAAATGGTTTACTAATATTATTTTTTATGATATTAATATTTATGAATATAGTACGATAAAATTGTCCACCTAGGCATAAATAAATAAAAGTCACAAACACAGCAAGAAAGACCAATTTTTATACCCATACATAATCAAACGTTTGGATATTAATTATTCTTGAGATTTTTTCTTATAATTACTTCTGATATTGTGAGAGCCTATCAGCAATCTTATCGTGGGGTATTTTCGTACTAAAATCGCGAGCGGAATGGTTTTCTTAGGCAAGTCTGCAGATTTATCGATGCTACGACAAGTACTGGAGCCAAAAGCATTTGTTCCGGAACCTCCGAAAGAATATACTATCACTATGTAATAGTCTACATCGTTTGGATTTACGACAATGAAGCAATAACGATCTCTTGGAAGATTGTAATTGTGATATCCTACAAAACGACAAACAGTAGAGCTAGATCCACAGTAGTCGACAGTACCATTCGAGGAATAAGAGAAAATTATATATTCAAATACATGGAATTCAGCAGTGGAAGTAACATTCCCAACGAAGTTTGTGCCTACATGAGGTACGGTAGAGGTCCCACTAGGCGAATACACCAAGGAGAAATCTAAAGAAGTAACATAAATAAATCGATAAATAACAAATTATTTGATTCTAGACTCTTCAGTTCATGACTAATAATTTTTGTATTATGAGTTGCCAGAGTCCAATCACTACTTGATTCAACATTTCACTCACCTACATATGTAATCGAATTCTCAGTGTATGCACCCCAAACTTCATTATTTTTGGGAACAAAACCCATAATTGTCGTGAAGAGGTCACTAAAAGCAGAATAGATCCGTAATTATTTTAAAATTAAATCGAATTATTATTCGTTTAACGGAATTATTTTTTTTTTAACGGCCCCAGAGCCACGTGTAATATAATAAGCGTCACTGAAAAAAAGTTCGCTATCCAATGAAGATTACAGTTTTTTTAGAGCTCATAATAGCGATGTGTAACTTGATGAATGCTTTGAGGCCATTTTGTTAATCATTTATATTACTTGCAACAAGAACAGAAACCTGATAAAAGGCAAGTTGTTCACTACCGTTATTCGAATAATATACTAATTGGGTCAGTCCGTAAGGTTATGAGTATTCGGGTAAAATCCCTTAAATTGAAATATCGATGTTCAATCAATTTCAATAATTACAGATATTAAAATTTTTGAACGGGAATTGTAATAAATCGTTATATGAAGTTATGTGACAAGACTTGCACTAAAGGTAGAGCATCTGCTCAAGAATATGACCCAATGAATTATCGAAGTTTGATTAAAAGAGCCCGAATACTCATAACGGTACGGACTGACCAATTCAAGATTATAACAGTATGCCGCTAATCCCAACAAAGAGCAAAGTTGATGATTGAGATAAGAGACACGACTTATATATCAGGAAAAAGTGATAATTGTTATTATCACTTATTGTTATTAGGTTATGGTTACTAATGAAAACCTTTATAGGAAATTGTGAATTTATATTGAAGCACATCTTAAAACCAGATTACGCGTATATCTGAAAAATAACTTTTCAACTCATTGATTCAAGAAAGTGTTTGTCATCTGGTTGCTCTGCTAGTGTACAGTGGGTTCAGAAAGTATAGAACGATTACACAAAAAAAAAACGTAAGCTAAGCACAGTACGTATTATGTTTTTATGTAACAGTTTTATTCTTTCCGAACCCACTGTATATGTAATTAAAAATAGTGTCAGATCATTGAAAACAGATTTCACGTTGTGTCATAATTATTCAGCATAAGCAAGTACAGTGCTGGAAAAAGTATTAATCATTTTATTTTTTTTATTTCTAACCCAACTTTAAAAAATTTAATAACAAACCCAACTAAAATAAGTTAAAAATTTAGCATCACCTCCGACAATTAATAATAAATTTGAGGACCAAAAATTAATTATCAGTTGGTGAATGAAGTCAACTCAGTACCGGAATAACACTCGGTGTAATTACAAATTAGGTTTGTAACGTGTAAAGCATATCGATATATTGATATACATTATTTGGCAATCCTAAATTTGTTATCCTTAATTTGTAAATGTTATACGTATATCGATATAATTATGATATAAGTGCTGCAGAGCAAAAATCTGGAACTGATCAGAGTAAATCATTATGATCAATTCCAGGTTTTTGCTCTACAGCACTCATATATAATTATATCGATCAATACGTTAATGAACCTAAAAAAGAAAAAACCATTTTGTTCACTAAATTAAGATAGGAAAAGATAATTCCAATTTATTTTCTTATTGAGTGTTAACAAATGGCTTTAAACGATTTTTTTATATAGTATATCTGCGTAAATATTATGAAAAATCGCCAAATTTGATAGATGTTATAAACAAAATAAATCTTCATAATTGTAAACAAACAAAAACCTTTTAAATTTGAATTATCAACTCCGAATGATTATACAGTAAAAATCAATTCATTGAAATTGATGTTTAGATCTTAAAATAACTTCTGCAAATTGAATTAACTAGAAATTATACAGTATATTTATGCATATACGCACACTCTAATAAATTGACATGAAAATACTCTTAATTAAATCGATACATAGTTACATTTTTGATTCATATACTTACGTACGTTTTTGAAAAAACCGGAAATTTGTCTATTTACATTGCACTTATGTAGTAAATATATTAGTACATAGTATTACACGTATCTAAAAGTTCATATCGTGTCTAACATGGAAGTATCATAAAACATAGCCGGTAAAAGAAAAATAATTACACAATAGTTTTTTTGAAGAAGAACCTTCGGTTAAGAACTTTCTCTTTTGTGTTATAAACAAGATGAAAAAAAATCACCCTCGATGCATTGTTACATACCGGGTGTTTGATAAGTTCCTGGACAGGACCTTTTTTTAATCATTAAATAAATAAAAAAAAACGCAATGATTAGTAATCGTTATATAATAAAAAACTAATACTAGTCCAAACACCCGGTAGATTTAATTTATATCTGTGTTGGTAATTTTATGTAATTTTAATTTTCGGTATGATTTTCAGACCCCCTAAATGAGATTTACTTATTTGTGCCGATAATACAATTCCAAACAAGGAAGTTTGATTTTGTAAATAAGCAAAGTGTGTAAAAAAACACAAATTTAAGTTATAACGTTGACATTAGAAGTTATAGCCATGTTCGGAATTCATGTCGGGCCGATCCGGAACGATCAAAATTTGAACTCACTGATTGGCTATTTTCTTTTTAGTTTGCCCCTAAATGCACTAAATGCACCCTCCCTAAATGCAGCATCCCCTAAATGCATAATAAAGCCCTTCATACATGCATCCACGTGATTAATAGCCGATCAAATTTATTATTTACAGTGATGATAATAATCATACTCTAATTGTAACCCTTCCTAAATGTACGCTCTAGAGCTGGTCCCGACGACGTGCATTTAGGGAGGTCTGACTGACCGTAGTTACAATAATTACACATGTAATTATCTTCAGTAACTGCTGTGCTTTTTAAAATATATAAAGCAACTTCAATATCAAAGGAATTATTCGAACTTGTAATTGCAACATTTACTTCTAATTCGTTCAATTTTCAATAAAATTATAACCTATTTAATGATTAATTCCTTGAAAAATAAAATTTAACAATGTCAGAATTACCACATGGTAAAGCAGACCAAGAAGAACGTGAACAAGCTTCCACATCAGAATCGTCGATTAAAGTAGCATCAAATGAAGTGTCTCAAGAATCAACTGAAATACCAGTAAGACCTCAGGAGCCTCACGATAATAGTATTAGTCAGTCATCATCATCTAAAGCAAAAAGATCTAAAGTTATATGTTGTGGGCCTAGTCCAAATGGAATCACAGTATTCGTTGAATTAATTTGTTTAACAATTACCTTGATATGGATTCATAAATATAATGAAATAATTTTACCCATTGAAAGTGTATTTATACACAGCATACCATACATTGTCACTTATGTAATATCATATTCAATTGCGGATATATTAAATGCCATCTTTAATTGGTTCATTAGTAAGAAGATAAAAGATACTGATCAATATCATGATTTGATGGTGGCAGCTGCAAATAGTCAAGTACTTGGATTTTTTACAATAATTCAAAGAATAATGTTAATTTGGAAATATCGTATAAATAAGTGTTTGGCTTTTATTATGATTTTTGGTCTTATTGCTGCCTTGACTCTATTACTCAGTAATATTACATTCGCAATAAGCACTACCCCACAAATTCCAGGCTTAATGCCAATCTATAGCAATAGTCTTAATATTGATCCTTTAACACCGTGTGGTGTTGGAGATGCATCATGCCCAGCTCTGTTACAAGATAGATTTAGGTTTATGTGGCTTCAGGGTGCTTCAGATGTACTACTAAATGGAATTACTAAACAATTATCTGTGAACTGGGGAGATGATCCGGGAGGTGAAAGGAAAGTAATGGTGGCAGTAGTAGATAACGATACCAGTATAAACTATAAATTTGTAAAAGATAATAAGAAATCGGTTCCAGTTTTTAGTTTTTCTACTATATGTAATATTAGCACACCTCCAAATTTTCCAGGTTTTCGCACACCATATCACAATTTAACTATGACAGACCGAATAAACTTAACGTTGGCTGTAGAGATGGATTCATGGCTAGAGAATCGATGGATTGCGGAAGTAATTAATCTTCAGCAAGATGACTTAAATGAAACAACAATTATGACTGTTAATCTTGTTAAAATATTATCTCTTAACTCAAAATGTGAAGGGATTAGTATTAATACTGTAAAATCTAAATTGTGCTATCCAGAAATAGCCAAAAATATAACCTGTTATATGAATACGCATGTTGAGAACGTTGAATCTGTATCAGCCGGGTGTAAAGATGACTGTCCTGTAATTGGATTTAGATTTACTAATTCAGCTAGAGTTAATTATTCAAGTCCAAAGCCTGTATATGGCGATTATATGCATAAATCACTTGCTATATATGGTGGCAATATATTAATACCTCAGTGTATAGATAATCTAGTTGGGTGTGTGAATTACAATGAAAATAACGTAAGTCAGGTGAAGGATAGATTTGTAGAATTGATGTATGGAATTACTGCTTCTGGAGTCATGGCCAGACGAAGTTTGTTATCAAATAATGGGACAATAGTAAATGTTCAATCTGTAGTTAAAGGAAAAGCAGGTGTTATATTAAAATTTGAAGAAGGTTATTATTATACAGTTGTCGGACTTGTTGTACTATGCATTGTTGCATATGGTTTGTGGTATTTGCATTGTATACATTTCAAATTAGAATGGGATACGTGCGGATGTGAATATAATTTCAATCATAAAGATCAAATAACGAATTATTGGTTATTGAATAGGGAAAACGACGATATCAGTATTTTTTATAATTTTTTAATTAACGTTATTATTAACCTAATTATATTGGTTATTTACAGCCTTATTTGTTACTTATTGTATCATTTTAGTTACTACAAAATAAAGCATGATGAAGCTATCAGTTCCTAGGGTTAATCATTAGAAGTAACATACTATTAGTTTTGCCAGAAAGATTTAATTAAGGGGAAATAGAGATATTGAGGTTTGAGAGATAAGCTCATTGAATTATTCGCGTTTACTATTTATTATTTTATACACTACCAATCGGTGAGTGGCGCAAGGCGCTGTCTATCTTATTCTTTTATTTTTACTGGTTAATTATTTTGATAATAAATTACACAGAAAATTCAGGCATAATTGCATAAGTACTGCTTTAATGTGAATCAATCCGACATTTATTATAATACTTACGAATTGAATAACTTGTCTTAAAACCGTCGCACTTATGTAATAAATATATAGTACATAGTATTACACGTATCTAGTAAAAGTTCATATCATGTCTAAAATGGAAGTATCATAAAACATAGCCGGTAAAAGAAAAAATAATTATGACAATAAATTAGAAAGGCACATAATAATTTTCTAAGAGAGAGCTTTCATTTAAGAACTTTCTCTTCAGTGTTATAAACAAGATGAAAAAATCACCCTTATACACGGTCCCTTTTATTTAAGTGACTTTATCCAATTATATACCGGTGTTTGATAAGTCCCTAAACAGAACCTTTTTTCTATCTCCGCTAATATTAAAAGCTAAATGTTATATTAGTACCGTATATAACAGGTGGGACCCACACACGCTGTGATCAATTAAAATAGAATTATTTAGATATAATCCCACCAGTTTTAATATATATGTAACATTAACGGTCCTCCTGTGACCGTATATATAGATTTATAAAAACCTTTAATATTAGCGGATATAGCAAAAAAGATTCTGTTTAAGGTCTTATCAAACATCCGGTATATCATGACCTCTATATACAGTATAAAGTTACTTTAAAAAGGTCCGTTTATAGGAACTTTTGTATAAGTATCAAGAATGTAATTTATACAGTATGTAGATCGTATATTGAATTACCTCCGCTTTAACATATAAGTCTAGCATAGGTAATACCTACGCAGTAGAGTATGTTGATTCACTTAAATAGCATATTAAAATTTATTTACTAATCGTTAGTGATGGATCAGTCCCAAATCGGTTCTGTCGGTCCTAAGCAGATTGCAAGATTTTGAAATCATCTTTTTTTCGCGAGCCACTAATTAAAGTTATTTATACCAAATTTTTAATAGTACTTACCTATTGAGAAATAATGGCAGACCTACTCAAATAAGTAGGGTTGTATCAGTTTTAAATCGGTTCCAAGACCAGTTCTAACCCTTACATTTTGGAAGATTTTGAATTTTTGAGAAGCTTTGCCACTTTTTTTTCAATAAATAAGTACAATTAAAATTTTGTTTAAAATAAC
>CAJVQA010001809.1:0-24032 GCA_910591915.1 Cetraspora pellucida
ATATTTATAATAAATTTATAATATATTTATAATATTTATATATGTATAAACTATAATAAACTATATAATATTTTTGCAATATAATAATAATATAATAATAATATAATAATTATAACATAAATATATTTAGCAAAATTTGAAGTTTTTGCAAAGTTTTAGCATTATTAGATTCTATTTTAAACATTAGTATATCTATTAAATGACTTGAAAAAGCATGTATTGGCATTTATATATTGGTTCAAGTTTGTTAATAACTATAAAATTAGATATTATTACCAAATAAATAGTATTTGTAATATTGAATTATGAAATCAGAACTTTTATAATATAAGTAGAGATTGTATAATTTCTGTATACAATATCTTAGGCTAATTCATTTTTGGTACTTTAAAGTTAAGAAGAAAACTCTAATATAATATATGTCAATAATACTAGTTAATAAAAAATTTCATATATAATAATAAAATTTATTTCATTTTTATTATTAATAGTATTTTGCCAAAATGTTTAATAATTGTTTTTAAATATCTAACTATATTATAAATAATTTTAAAGTACAGTAAAAATCTTATAATTATATTGGTAGTATTTTCAAAATAAAAATATATCTATTATTATTGAACAATATTATTTTAATAGTATAGTATTATAGAAAGCTTTATAGCTATATTAATATACCTAAAATTATTCTAATTGATAACAAGATGCAGTTAAAATATTAATATTTTTGATACTATATTCATATTAATTTTAGCTTCTAAAAACTTAGAAACTCTTTTTTGTTTCAACTATATTGGAAAAGATAAATAAAAACAACAATTATAAACTCAACAAAAAGAAACCAAAACTTATCAAATAAGATACTAACAAGGACCAGAGCCTTTGTCTCAAAAAAAAGAAAGCTTTTTCTCAGAGTAAAGCTACTGTCAGCAGAAAAAATCTTCAAAATACAAAAACTTGATCTGGAAAAGAAAGAAAATATAGACAACCTTCTTACTGAAAAAATAAACAACACAGACAACAAGCTTATTTTAACAACTCAAGTAAACATAAAACCAATAAAAAACAAAGATCTAATGCCAGTAGTAGTAGTTCAAAATAATAAAGACTGGTTGAAAAACATGATCCAAAGTGAAAAAAGTGCCTGGGCTTTAGAAAACATGTCCAAACATAAAAAGAAAACAAAGAATCAAAATAAAAACAACAACAAAGACAGTTATATGCCAGATACAACAACAGAAGCATATGCCATTACAAAAGCCCAACCTGTAGGCAAGGTTACTCAAAGCTATACCTTAGTAACCAAACAAGGCACAAACTTGACAGCTAAATGGAAAAGAAGAAAATCTACTTTTGTTGCTTTTTTACTCAGAAATCAAATTAGATCTAAAAATAACAATACACTAATTATTAAAATTCCTAATCTTCATAACTCTCTAAATGAAATTATGACCTCTCTATATGAAGAATTAGGAAAAGATATAGTAGCTGCTAAGCAGCACTTTAGAAAGGGTCTGAGATCTCATCTCAAAATTATATTTATAAACTATGACTAACTGGCATATTATGCAACTAAAGTAGTCAAAATTTTCAACAAAACCTATTATGGGTATATCTCTACAGATGCGCACAAGTCATTTCTCCCAATTAAAGTGAGAAATGTTTTTTTAAGCACCAAAGAACAAGTCTCTATTTTAATTAAAGAAGCCTTTGAAAATTTTGGAAAAATTGCCTCAATCAAACCATTACTGATCGAAGGTACTCTATACATGACAGACTAATAGATTATCATTTTTGATAATACAGATGACTTAGAGCTAAAACAGAGAATCTCTTGCTTCATATACATTGAAGATAATAGAGTTACTACTGAATGGAAGAAGGCTCCAAAAGTGTGCTACTTCTGTGACCAAACAGAATATATCAAAAAGAATTGTTTACAATTTCAAAAGACAAAAAAGTTAAGACAACACTTCTAAAAATTTAAAAACAAAAAGAAGAACCTAAATGAAACACCAGATAAGACTGCTTTAGAGACCTAAATGAATATGAACAAGAAAAACTTTACAGTTCAAGAAACCACAGAACATATCAATACAGAGATGATACTTAACTAAGAACAAATAACAGAATCAGAAGAGAATCTTGTTGCAAACAAAATGGATGTTGAAACAGAATTACTTGCAGAAAATGAACTGATCATGGATGCTTGCTTCACTAACTTAATTCTGAAAAACCATGATACAAATCAGATGGATGATCATATGGTCAATCAAGAAAGCCCTAAAAATGCAGCCTTTACACTAGTAGTAAGAAAAAGAAAATAACACAAGAATGCAAAGCCTTACAGCACAGTTAACAAGGAGAATCAAAATAATGATCCAAAACAAAGAGCTCAAGAAAGCTCTAAAAATCATTAATTTTTATGAACAATATATCAATCAAAATTGCCACTTTAAATGTTAAAGAACTAAATAAACCAAACAAATAACTTAGAACATTAACTTTATTAAAATTATATAAACTAGATATTAACTTCTACAGGAAACAAACATTTTCAATACTACAACACAGTAATTTCTAAAAGACCAATGGTCTTTTGACTCAATCTGAACAGGCAGAACAGCAATATTAGCAGACAACAAGAAAATAAAGTTTTAAAATACCAAGAAGTTTCATGAAGACAGAGTTATCTCCATTTGCTTTATTTTCAAAAAACTTTTCTTTCACATAATTAACACATATGCACCACCAAATGCTTTAGACAGAGCCACATTTTTCGACAAATAGAATATAGACAAAAAACAAAACATGATCAACATTATAGTGAGAGATTTAAATACAAACTTAAATCCAGAAATAAACAGAAAGAGTTAAGCAACTCCTCAGAATGACTCTTCAAAATTTCTGTTAAAAGAAATAACAAAAGACTATATTAACTTAGCCTCCTTTTCTTCACAAAAACCTTTTTTTATATTCTATCAGAAAACAAATAATGATCAAATTATTGCTACTCAGTTAGACTATATTTTTATAAATAAAAATTATAGTCACTTTAAATCAGAAATAAAAACAAAATTTGAAAACTTAGACCATCTCTTAGTCAAATGCACTTTAAGCCTAAAACAGGACTTTAAACATTCTACTATCTGAAGATTTGATTCAAACTCCTTTAAGAATATCTTGTTGAAGAAAGAAGTACTAAAAAAGATTAAAAATGCAATCTCAGCATCAGACTGGGATATGCACAAGATCTATATCAAATTGATTATTAAAGCTTTTAAAAAACCCAAAACCCCAAAAGACAAAATTAAAAGACTAAATAAGAAAATTTGTCAAATAAAAGAAATATTGACAAGAACCTCTAACCAAACACATCTCTATACTTTACTAGACACACTAAACTCACAAATTCAAACAGAACTAGAAGAATTAGCAAACAGATAGCAATGTCAATCAAAGGCAAACTGGATAGAATTGGAAGAAAAATCTATCAAATACTTTTACTAATACTTCAAAAGTAGAAACTCACACTTAGCAACAACAGAAATACAAATACCTTTAACTCAAAGACAACACAATGACAAAGAAATTCTCAACTATATTAAAAAACAATATACTATAATTTATAACAAGAAAAATATCAACAACAAAATAGCAGAACAAATTACTAAAGAGCTTTCACAAGTTTCTGACTAGATGAATAGCAAACTAACTAATTATATTTCTTAAGAAGAAATTTTATCAGTTATCAGTTCACTACTAAACAATAAATCCTCAGGTCTAGATAGACTTACCTATGAGTTTTACAAACTCACAGATGAACAAATTATACCAGTTTTTGAACTGATTTTTAACCAGATCTTAAACACAGGAACAATGCCTCTATTATGGTACAAAAACCTAATTATACTAATACCAAAGAAATCAGAAGAGCTACATAATATAAACAATTAAAGACCAATATTTTTAGTGAACTGTGATGCAAAAATTTTTATGAAAATCATGGCAATTAAACTAAACAAAATCTGTGAAACAATAGTGCCTTAGCATCAACAAGGTTTTATTGTGAAAAGATTAATAACAGACTCAGCAATAGATATCCTAATGATTTTAAGAAACCAAAATAATGAACTTAAAGAACACTAAATGTTTTTTGTAGACCAACAAAAAGCCTTCGATAGAATAAGCCATAAATTTTTGCAAATAGTACTAAAAAATATAAGCTTTAATGAAAATTTAGAAACTTGGTAAAGAACTTATTTATATGACAAGAAGCCCATATCTTAAATTTAGAAAACATCCCAAGTCTCTTTAGAGTAGAAAAAGGAGTTAGACAAGAAGATTCTCTTTTACCTCTACTATACATGCTTGCATTTGAACTACTGCTAAACCAGATAAATAACAAAGTAACAGAAATCATAATCGATAACCAGTCCTTTAAATGTGCAACATATGCAAATGACTTAACAGTTGGCATTAGCTCTCTTTTGAACTGAACAACTATTCTGAATTTATTCAATAAATATGAAAAAGCCTCTAATGCAAAAAATTAACAAGCTTAAAACAAACCTAATGCTACTTACTAACTTTGCAAAAAGTATAAAACTTTCAGAAGAAGCCTAATTTTAAAAACTAGAAAAGCAGGAATACATTAAAGTACTAGGCTATAGCATTACATCAGAAGGCACACCAAAAAAAAACTTGTAACAAGAAGTAACAAGCAAACTTAAAACAAGCCTAGATAAACTGGCTGGCAGAAATCTATCACTAAAAGGAAAAATAATATTAGCAAACTCTTTGCTACTCTTAAAGATCTGGTATATTGCTTATTTAACACTACTAAACAAAAAACAGATAGCAGAAATCAACAGGCTTATTACTATTTGGATCAAAGGCAACTCAAAAATGCTAATAAGATATTCTACATTCCAACAGTCTTATGAAACAGAAGGCCTACAAGCACTCATTATTGGCAATATGCTAGAAGCCAGATTAATTTCAGTCTGAACTAAACTAATCTTAAGTGATCTACTATAGGCTAAAGTAAAAAGAAAAAGAATATCTATTCTGTTTAGTTAAAAAAGAAATATTACAGCAAAAGAGGCTCTAATTATACAATCAATTAGGTTTAAAGTCAGTCTACAGAATGGAAAACCTATTTACTAGCATAGAAAAAAGTTAAAGAAAAAATCTTTTCAGACTTAGACTGGCTATGAAATCCAGTAGACCTAGAAATTGATAGAAAGAAAATACCAGAAATAACAGTTAAACTTACAGTTGAGCTTTTAAGAAGACTTGAAACTAAATTAGCAAATTAACCTAATACCACAACCCAGACTCAAGACTATAACTAGATTCTTCAAAAAGTGATCCTAAATAAAAAGAAGAACATACACTGGCAGCTTTTTCATAGAGCCTTAACTTTAAGATACAAGCTTCATTATTTTGTTTCAACAGACTCAGGTGAATGCCCATGGTGTCCAGATGATATATAAACTATCAAACACTTAGCAGTAGAATGCAGAATCAGCAAACTAATCTAGACAGAAGCCTACAAATTTCTAAAAACAGACCAAACAGAAGCTATTTCAGACTTGATAAATAAAGTCTTCTTAAAGAAAACCTTAGAAAGAACCAAAATGTATAACACAATTCTGTAGTTACACATATAGGCTATATATGAAATCTGGTGTTGCTATGCAGCATATAAATAGGGTAAAATACAATATTCAGAAATAGCAATTGCTGCCATAGCAAGAAACAGAATATCTAAAGAAATTGGTTTGCTTCAGACTAAAACCTTAGCTAAACCAATTTATAAAAAAATCTATAAATATTTAGCTTAGAATCTTTAATGTGTAAATAGTAATACTATAGTTATATTTAATAATAAAGAGTGCTATATGTGTCTCAAGATAATTCACCTGGGATAGATAAAAAAAAAAATTTTTAGCTTCTAATATTTTCACAATTATACTTAAAATTTATATTTTTTATTAAATACTCAATATTTTACAAATATTATACTAATTATGTAACTGCTAATATGTCTTAATTATATCTTTGATAGTATTATAAGTAGTTTAAAAGCTATATTAGTTTTTTTAAAATTATATCTATAGTTTTTTAGTTGTATTTAAAATATCTGTAGTTTTAAATTCAATTTCATATTAATATTAATGATTTAATATTTTTATAATTAAACTTAAAATTTATATTTTCTATCAGTTTTCTAATATATTAAATATTATTCTAGTTATGCAACTGCCAATATGTCTTTATTCAATCTGTAATAGTTTTAACTATTTTACTTCTGTATTTTTGACATATTGTTTACATTCATTCTTATTTGTACAATGTAATCATTATTTTGCTGCATTAAAATATTGTAAAATATTTATAAGATTAAATTATTTCTCTATATTTTCAAAACTACTATAGTAGTTTCTTTTAGTATCAGAATTATATTTTGAATATTTTGGGCAATAATGGCATTTAATTACATAACTTGCATGATCAAAAACTTTTCTTGCAGCAGGAACATCATTAGCAGATAATATTAATGCTATATATATCTTTTTTTTTAAAAAAAAATATTAAGGTGAGTACTTGTAACCTAGAATTTTATTAATAATATATTTGGCTAATGGATGCTTTATAACCACAGGGGGCAATCATAAAATGAGTGTACAACTAGCTACTTGTACAACTTTAGTTATTGTCTAATTTAAGTAGTTTGCCCAAAGGTTCTATACTAGCTGCCATATCTGAAATCTGCTTGTAGGTTCTCTATTTAATCATTCTAGTTTTCATATTCATCCACTTACCTCTGTCTACCAATGATTCTGGCCAATGCTGGTGAAAATATGCCATGGTCACTAAGTCTTTAAAGCAGTTCACTCATATGAGGAACCTTTGACTTTGTACTAAACCTTCCAGAATCTTCTGTATCCTATTTTTATAGCTAATCTGATATTACTATAGCTGAAACCAATACTAGTAGTCAGGATGTATTATTAAACTGCTATGCTCTTGTAGAGTTTACTTCAATCCTGGTACTGACTTCACAATATATCCCTACTACTTTGGTATTCAATTCAAGTTCCACCAAGCTGCCAATCCAAATAGCCCAGAAAGGCAGATTGTAGCCATACATCTCTGGTTTACATATTTGCTAGCATGTAACCTTTTCTTCCAAAATTTGAAAATTCTAGTAACCTGATTGGTTCATTTGGTCCCTTCTCAAAGACTAGCACATTTTCCTAGTTTTATAAGTTCTAGCTCTGTTTCATAGATCTAGTCTTTACAGTAGCATCATCGAAAGTTTGGGTTACCTCTCTACTCAGGTCTTCCAAGTATGCTTTCATCTTTTTTCATTTGGTTCCTATGATTTATATAGCTATGAGGACTTATTGTAAGTTTGCACCACTTGGTACCAGTTTGCATTCCTTTATGTAACTACAAACCTTGTTCTAAAGAACAATGTCATGTGACTGTTACACAAATGCCATGTGACCTGCCAGTCATGCTAGTGTGACATAGGTAACAGGTGTCTTATTCCAACCAATTGCGAAAAACAGTTAACTATAATACAGAAAGGATTTTTAAATTTTCTGTCAATACTGAGATTTGAACTTTGAATCTGCCACTTGAAGGTTGACAACCTGACCACTTCACTAGGTTTCTACACTCCTGCTACATATATCTTTTTTTCTTTATTATTTTTAAATGTTATTAGTAATTTTAAATTAAAAAAAATTTTTAATAACTTATCAATATATGTAATCACAGAATTGTGTTATATACTTTGGTTCTTTTTAAAGTTTTTTTTAGAAAGTCTTTATCTATTGAGTCTGAAATAACTTCTGTTTGGTCTGTTTTTAGAAATTTGTAAGCTTCTGTTCAGATTAACTTGCTGATTTTGCATTTTACTATTAAGTGTTCAATAGTTTGTATATCATCTGAACTCTATAAATATTTATTTAAATCTATCGATACAAAGTAATAAAGCCTGTATCCTAATAGTAAGGCTTTGTAAAAAAGCTACCAGAGTATATCTTTCTTTTTATTTAGAATCACTTTTTAAAAAATTCAGTTACAGTCTTGAGGCTGTTAGATTGATTTGTTAGTTTAGTTTCAAGTTTTCTTAGAAGTTTAACTATAAGTTTAACTATTTTTTTTGGTATTTTTTTTTTGTCAATTTTTAGGTCTATTGGATTCTAGAGCCAGTTCAAGTCTGAGTGAACTTTTTCTTTAACTTTTTTCTATACTAACAAATAGGTTTTTTATTCTGTAGACCAGGCTTTAAACCTGATTGGTTGTATAGTTAGAGCCTCTTTTGCTGTAATATTTTTTTTTGTCTAAACAGAAAGGATATTTGTTTTCTTTCTACTTTAGCCTATAGTAGATCACTTGAAATTAGTTTAGTCCAAACTAAAATTAATTTGGCTTCTAGCATATTACTAATTATTAGTGCTTATAGGCCTCCTGTTTCATAAAACTGTTGAAAAGTAAAATATCTTAGTAGCATTTTTGAGTTGTCTTTATTTAAATAGTGAAAAGTCTGTTAATTTCTGCTATCTGTTTTTTGTTTAATGGCATTAAATAAGTGACATATCAGATCTTAGAGAGTAGCAAAGAGTTTGCTAACATTATTTTTCTTTTTAGTAATAGATTTTTTTTTTTAATTTTTACTTCTCTCTGCTATTCTAAAGGTCCTTAAACACCTTAGAATCTCTCACTTTTCTTAAGACCAAAGTTATCATTCAGCAGAGATCAATAGATGGCCAGTGACTCTAAATTATTTGGTCTCCGCAAGTTAACACACTTCATTGCTATATACATCATTTGTGGTATTCTTCAGCCATTCTGTGTTATATGAAGGTAAGTATATTACCTTAATAATATTCTAAGTCTCTGGCTCTATAGTGTAGAACCTCAACAGGGTCTACAGTTTTTTATCACCACAGCCTTACAGTTTCTTTTTCTATTTTGTTAATATTCTAACTGTTTTTGATTCTTTTTAAGCTGGGTTTACTCAATTTTAGTGTTTTTTGTTAATAGATTACACCTTATCTGGTTGTTCCTGATCTTGTAGTTATGCTACCAGACTGTATTCAGATGTATGGTTTTTGTTCTTAATCAAAAAAATCCTCTCAACGATCATTTCCAATTATAGTTCTAGCCAAGCATTGTCCTCTAGTTGGATTCAAACCTGCAATCTTGCAATTATAACCCAGTTACACTAACTACTGCACTATCAATCCATGGGTCTTAGTAATAAATTTCTATTAGCTAGTTTATCTAAACTTGTTTTAAGTTTGCTTGTTACTTTTTGCATAAGTTTTTATTTAGTATGCCTTCTAATATAATGCTATAGCCTAGTACTTTAATGTACTTTTGCTTTTCTAGTTTTCAAAATTAGGTTTTTTTTAAAAGTTTTATACTTCTTGCTAAATTGGTAAGTAGCATTAGGTTTGTTTTAAGCTTGTTAATTTTTGCATTAGAGGCTTTTTTATATTTATCAAATAAATTCAGAATTGTTGTCTAGTCTGAAAGTGAGCTAATGCTAACTGTTAAGTTATTTATATATATTGCATATTTGAAAAACTGGTTGTCAAGTTTGATTCCTGTTATTTTGTTGTTTATCAGATTTAGCAGTAGTTCAAATGCAAGTACATATAATAAAGGTAAAAGAAGATCTCCTTGTCTAACTCCTATTTCTATTTTAAAGAAACTTGAAATGTTTTCTGAGTTCAAAATATAAGCTTCTTGTCAAGTAAATAGGTTCTTTATCAAGTTTCTGAACTTTTCATTAAAACTTATATTTTTTAGTACTATTTGCAAAAATTTATAACTTATTCTATTAAAGGCTTTTTGTTAATCTACAAAAAGCATTCAGTGTTCTTTAAGTTTGTTATTTTGGTTTTTTAAGGTCATTAGAATATCTATTGCTGAGTTTGTTATTAATCTTTTTGTAATAAAATCTTGTTAATGCTAAGGTACTATTATTTTACAGATTCTGTTTAGCCTTATTGTTATAATTTTCATAAAAATTTTTGCATCACAGTTCACTAGAGATATTGATCTTTAATTATTTATGTTATGTAGCTCTTCTGATTTTTTTGATATTAGTATAATTAAATTTTTATATCATGATAAAAGCATTGTTCTTATGTTTAAAATCTGATTAAAAATCAGGTCTATTACTGGCATAATATGTTTTTCTGTGAGTTTATAAAACTCATAGATGAGTTCATCTAGGCCTAGAGATTTTTTGATAGTGATTTAATAACTAATGAAATTTCTTTTTGAGAAATATAATTAGTTAGCTTGTTGTTCATATGGCTAAGAACTTGTAGAAGCTTTTTAGTGATTTGTTTTGCTATTTTATTGTTGATATTTTCCTTATTATAAATTATAATATATTGTTTCTTAATGTAGTTAAGAATTTTTTTGTCATTGTATTGTCTTTGAGTTGAGGGTATCTGTATTTTTGTCATTGCTGAGTATGAGTTTTTACTTTTAAAGCATAAATAGAAGTATTTAGTAAATTTTTTTTCCAAATTTATTTAGTTTGACTTTGATCAGCATTGTTATCTGTTTGCTAATTCTTTTAGTTCTATTTAAATTTGTGAGTTTAATGTATTTAGCATTAAGTAGAGGTGTGTTTGGTTAGGAGTTCTTGTCAATGTTTTTTTTATTTAACAGATTTTCTTATTTAGTTTTTCAATTTTGTCTTTCAGAGCTTTGGGTTTTTTGAAAGCTTTAATAATTAATTTAATATAGATCTTGTATATATCTTAGTTTGTTGAAGAAATAGTATCTTTGATTTTTTTTAGTACTTTTTTTTTCAACAAACTGTTCTTAAAGGAGTTTGGATTAAATCTTTAGATAATAAGATGTTTAAAATTCTGTTTTAGACTTAGAGTGCATTTAACTAAGAAGTAGTTTAAGTTTTTAAATTTTGTTTTTGTTTTTGATTTAAAATAACTATAATTTTTATCTATAAAAATATAATCTAACAGAATAGTAATAATTTGATCATTAAGAGGTGTGGTGACCTAGTGAAGTAGTCAGGTTGTCAACCCTTCAAGTGGTAGGTTAGGTGTTCAAATCCCATTGATAGTGAAAATTTGGATAATCACTTATGTAATATTCGTATTACAGCAACTGTTACTAACAGTTGGGTTAGGATACCTGTAATGGTGGTCACACTAGCATGACTGGCAGGTTATGAGGCATCTGTACAATATTGGAATTATCTAGAGAAATGCAAACTGACATATCAAGTAATGCAAACACTAGATAAGTCCTTATGGCTGTGTAAATCTGTTGAAATTAGGTAACAAGAAGTCCATTTGAGAAAACCTAAGTAGAGAGGTAGCTGGATCTTCGATGGCCCTACTGTAAAGGCTAGCCTAGCAAAATAGATACCTAGGTCTAGTACCTGGTCCTAGTAGCTGGACAGGCAAGAACCTCTAAGTTGGGAGTCTTAGAAGTACCACCAACCAGGCCACCAGAATGAACCAGAGGAAACAGATATTAGGCTGACTTGATATACTGATAGACTAGTCATAGTTCTACATGGGCTATCTGGATTAAAAGTTTGGTAAAAAAGCAGAGAAAAAGGCAGGAGTATACTAAAGTACCAGGGTTATACTGTGAAGTAGATGCTAGGATCTAAGTAAACTCTATAAGGGCATAGTAGTTTAATAGTTAGTCCTGACTACAAGTGTTAGTTTTGCCATAATGATACCTAGGTTAGCTGTAAAAATAGGTACAAAAGGCTCTAAGGGGTTTACCTTGAGGATAAATTAGTCCTAAGGTTAAGACGATGATCTGGGCATCTGAGTATGACCCAGTGATGTTAACACAGATTACAGGTTCAGAGGGTTTAAAGTGGAACACCCAAGCAAAGATGTTAGATACAGCAATTGGTAGAAAACCTTCAGGCGAACTCTTTAAATAGGTAATATAGAAAAGTTACACATATAGCCAATTGTACACTCTCCTGTACTGGTTCATTGAACCACAATACTGATAAGTGATTAATAAAAGTCAAAAGACCGAAGAGGTCACCTTAACACCAAAAAAAAAATAATAATAATTTGATCATTATGTGTTTTTTGATAGAATGTAAAAAAGGTTTTGTAGAAAAAAAAAAACTGAATTAATATAGTCCTTTGTTATTTCTTTTAACTAATGTTTTGAGGAGTTATTTTGAGAAGTTGCTTGACTCTTTTTATTTATTTCTGGGTTTAAGTTTGTATTTAGATCTTCTGCTAAAATGTTGATCATGTTTTGTTTTTTGTTTATATTCTATTTGTTAAAGAATGCAACTTTGTCTGAAACATTTGATGATGCATATGTGTTAATTATATAAAAGAAAAATTTTTTAAAAATAAAGCAGATGAAGATGATTCTGTCTTTAAGAAACTTCTTGGTATCCTAAAACTTTATCTTCTTGTTGCCTGCTAATATTACTGTTCTGCTTATCTAAATTGAGTTAAAAGACTATTGGTCTTTTAGAAATTGCTATATTGCATTATTAAAAATGTTTGTTTTTTTTAAAAGAATAATATCTAGTTTATATAATTTTAACAAGATTAATGTTCTAAGTTGTTTGTCTGAATTATTTAGTTCTTTAACATTTAAAGAATCTATTTTGATTAATGTATTATTTATAAAAAATTAGTAATTTTTAGAGCTTTCTTAGGTTCTTTGTTTTGGTTTATTATTTTGATTCTCTTTGTTAGCTATGCTGTAAGGTTTTGCATTCTTGTGTCTTTTTATTTTTCTTACTACTAGTGTAAAGACTGTATTTTTAGGATTTTCTTGGCTAACTCTATAATCATCTTTCTGGTTTGTATTAAGATTTTCTAAAACTGAGTTGGTAAAGCAAGTATCTATAATTAGTTCATTATCTATAAGTGATTCTGTTTTAAAGTCTATTTTATTTGCAATAAGGTTCTCTTCTGATTCCATTGTTTGTTTTTAGTTAAGTGTCATCTTTGTATTAATGTATTCTGTAGTTTATTGAACTATGAGATTTTCTTTGTCAGTATCCATTTGAACCTCTGTAATAATCTTATCTGATGTTTTATTTAGATTCTTCTTTTTGTTTTAAAATTTTTGAAAGTGTTGTTTTAACTTTTTTGTTTCTTAAAATTGTAGGCAAATTTTTTTTGATATGACCTGTTTGGTTACAGAAGTAGTATACTTTTGGTGTCTTTTTTCATTCAGTAATGACTCAATTATTTTCAATATATATAAAGTGAGAGATTCTCTGTTCTAACTTAGAGTCTTCTATGTTATCAAAAATAACAATCTATTAGTCTGTTATATATAGAATATCTTCAATAAATAATAATTTGATTAAGGCAAGCTTTTCAAAATTTTTGAATGTTTCTTTAACCAATATAAAAACTTGTTTTTTGGTGTCTAAAGAAATATTTCTTATTTTGGCTGAAAGAAATGACTTGCATGCATTTGTAGAGATATATCTATAGTAAGTTTTATTAAAAATTTTGACTCTTTTGGTTGCATAATATGCCAGTTAGTTTTGGTTTACGAATACAATTTCAAGATAAGATCTTAGACCCTTTCTAAAGTACTATTTAGCAGCTACTATATCTTTTTCTAATTCTTTATATAAAAGATTATAATATTATTTAGAAAATTATAAAGAATAGAAATTTTAATAATTAGTGCATTGTTATTTTTAAATCTGACTTAATTTCTAAATGAAAAAGCAACAAAAATAGTTTTTTCTCTTTTCAATTTAGTTGTCAAGTTTGTATCTTGTTTGATTACTAAGGCATAGTTTTGAGCCACTTTGTCTACAGGTTAAGTTTTCATAATGGTACATGTTTTAGTTATTGTTATTGTTTTTATTTTGATCACCTGTTTCATTTCTATGTCTGAACATGTTTTCTAAAATCCAAGCACTTTTTTTACTTTAAATTATGTTTTCTAATCAGTTTTTATTATTTTGAACTACTACTAATAGTACTAGATCTTTATTTTTTACTAGTTTTATGTTTTTTTTAAGCTGTTGAAATAAGTTTATCATCTGCATTATTTATTTTTCAATGAGAAAGTTGTTTATATTTTCTTTTTTCTCAAAATCAAATTTTCATATTTTGAAGATTTTTTCTGTTAACAGTAACTCCACTCTTAGAAGAAACTTTTTTTTTCTTGAAACAAAGTTTCTGACCTTTGTTAGTATCTTATTTGATAAGTTTTAGTTTTTTTTTGTTGAGTTTATGATTGTTATTTTTATTTGTCTTTCTTGATCTGATATAAAATAGAAAAGAGTTTTTTTTGCATCATTGTTTCTGCTATACTGTATATGAAAAATATTTTCCTATGCTCAAGATGATCATAACTCATAAAAATCTGAACCCATAAAACAAAAAAAATATAAACATATTACACTTTCAAACTCATTTGATAATTTTAACTTAAGTTTGACTTCAGCTACTCTAGAAATTAACAATCATGACAATGTCTTAGATGATGAATAGTAGAATAGAGACTGTGCATATAAAAAAAAACCAAATCAGTTTTGAAAATTTAAGTTTCTGATAAGATCTTGAATAAAGTAAGATAGAGCATAAAGAAAACTATATTGTATTTCATAGTTTTGTAAATTCATATTATATTTTTAAATAAATCAAAATTAAAAATAGTTAAACAATAGTTAAAGTTCAATATATGTACATACTATTGCATAATTTCTAGCCAATCACATTAATTATGATATGCTTATATAGTATATACCAAATGTTGATTGGCTAAAAGTATAATTCTATGGTTGGCCAGAATTATAGACTAATGCTGGCCAAAATTAAATCTAGAATATTTTTATAAATTAGAGTAAAATCATTATTCAAAAAAGTTTCAAAATCATATAACATGAAAATATGTTATATAACATATATATTATTGATTAATTTTTTTGTACATATTACAATTAAAAGTTACTTATATTTATATATACACTTGTATATGCATATTTTATGAATACTTGCATTTTGTCCAGTTAAGAGGTTTAACAATTTAATTGTACTAGTTTGTTAATTTGTGTTAATAATGCTATTTTATTTAATAATTAGCATTTAAAAATTAACATGTTTAAGATTTTTAAATGTTTTCAGCCTTTCATTCTTCAGATATATAATATAATATTATATTAATTTTTTACTTCTATTAATCATGTATTATTATAATCAAACTATAATAAAACATAATGAGTTATATATAAAAACATAAGATTACTGCAACATGTAATTATTTATTTAATTATAATAAAACATAAACTAGCAATTATAATCAAAATGTATTATTACTGCGAGTTTTTTATGTATTTAGAATATAGTTTTTTTTCAATATATTTGCAATTCTTTACTAATTTTTGCAATGCCTTAAAGTTTTTTTCTATACTATCAAGCTATTTGTTTGGATTTGCCACATTTTTTTTGAGAATATTTTTAATTTCATTTAACAAGTTAAAAATTTCTTTTTTTCAGTTTTGAAACAAAATTAAATCTTGATTATCATTAGTAATATCTATCAAGTATTTACTTAGATTAACTGTATTAGAATCTTGTTTATAGATTTGAAATTCTTGTTTATTAACTTAAAATTCTTGTTTATTAACTTAAAATTCTTGTTTATTGACTTGAAATTCTTGTTTATTGACTTAAGATTCTTGTTTATTAACTTGAAATCCTTGTTCATATGCTTGAGATTCTTGTTCATGAAATTGATTATTAGCTTGTGATCCAGAATTGTTTAAATTTCTAATTGAGGTATAAATGTTTTTAGGCAAATCAGAAAAGGCATTTTCTTTTTTGACTTTTAATAAGGGATAATGCTCTTAATATATTATCTTAAAATAAAAAATTATTGTAAGAATTTGTAAGTTTAAATAAATAGATAATTGTTTTTATGATATCTTTCTAAAAAAACTGTTCAACAGGACTATAAATTCCTATTAAATGTTTGCATAAATGAAAATAACTTAAAAAAAAACTAGAATATAAACAGATTCAGTATAATGAGTTGGTAATATGGATAGAATTAGTATTAACTATTTTAGTAGTTAATTTTTTTCATTCAAGTTAAAAATTATCTTGCTATTTTAACATATACCTATTATTGTGTAATAATTGTAACTGATCTATTTAATACAATATAACTTTTACAATAATAATATAAATAATCAAATCCAGTTATGCATAATTATAGCTTTAAAAAAAATCATGTTTTTAAAGACTGCCTGTGGCTTTCAATAGCCATTATGCTTTGTAAAATATTAAGTTTTAGAGTTGATGCATGAGCCTATTGTTTTCATATTTTAAGATGATACTACTCATACTATAAATAGACCCAAATGTGTTTCAGATTATTTTTGTAACAATAGTCATATTGTTTCTTAATGCTTTTATTTCAAATTTGATTTATATTTAAAAAATTTAGTAAGTACTTAATTGGTATTACTGGATGCCATGAAAAGTGAACACAGACCATTTGAAGAATTAATTTATAGAAGTTTTTTTAACAAAAACTTTCTTTTTATTATTATTGCTAGACAGATTTTTCTGATTTGTAAGATTTGTAAACTTTTGGTTTTGATTAACTAGTTGTCATGCAGAATCAATAGTTGAACAAAATAAATGTGCTTCATGAGAATTATAATAATTATGTGTAATACTAATATTTGAGAGTTTTTTCTTAATTGTATGTATCATATGCTAGTAATATAATTGGATCCATGCCTTAGTTCAAATTTTATTAGCTATACTAATTTGTCTATAATCTTTATTTATTAAAATAATTTGAATCCTATTTTCTTATAGGTTTTGAAACCATGTTGCAATTGCATGTGTTTTACTATATAGACATTTTAGTTTAAAAAAAAAGCAAGATAATAGAAACCTACTACTATCTATAGTTCTAAAAATTGCAAACAATTTATATTTTAAATAATTCATCCTATAAGTAGAATTAACAATAATAGTTTTTGTAACATTACTTAGTAATATAAATAGCAAAGAGATTAAAAAAGCTAATGAATATTGATCTTGCTAAAAAAGTTTGAAATTTGAATTATTCTTCAAATATTGTTGTGCTGATTCTAACTGATTATCAGCAAATTTATACTTCATTGTAGTGAGTTTTTTAGACCAATAGTAAACTTGTTGTTGAGTAATATACAAAAATCTATTAATTTTTTTATTTTTAATATTACTATAAAGCTGTAGAACTGTTAATTAATTATGATTAATAATATAATTGCAGATTTGTGAAGAAACTTCTATGGTTTCAGGTAGAGGATGAATGTAATAATAAATATTAACTATTGCTAAGTTATGAATTTGCTTAATATTAATCCGAATTGTGTTACTACAATCATATTAAACAATTCTTGGCATTGTATCATGGTGGCTTAAAATAGTAGTAACTTGTGCCTTTTTATTTTTTAGTTCTTCATGACAGTTACAATAATAAACAGATGAAGCTGAATTTTTTAATATTTGAAATTTATAATATATCTAGCAAATCTATTTGCTTTTGAAATAAGATTAATAATGAGTTATATAACTTTTTTATTTATTTAATCTTCTGAATTTGTATCAACAATATTTAATAATGGTTTTAGAATTATATAAAACCTCTTTTTAAATAGGTATTCATTAGAATTATAAATTTTTGGAAAGGAAGTTAAAATAAAATCCATAATATTTTCTGGTATTATTATGTTTTTTTTAATTTTTTATTATAAGTTTATTTTGTTGTTCTTTGTTTTTTAATTTATTATTTGCTAATATTTGATTACAGCAATTCAAATATGTCTTTAGATTAGTAGAATTAGCATTTTTGTGTTTATTGGTTTTTAAACTTTTAAAAGTTTTATTTAGTCTATTAAGTTTGCAATAATTGCACTTCATAATTTTGAAAAGAAAGGTTTATGTAACACGGATCAAAATAAATATATATACTAAATGCAAGCATAGTAGACTTTTAATATTAGGGATAACAAAATTTAAATACTGCAAATACTGTATATCAATATATGTAAGGATAATATTAGTAATGTACATCATGTGATTTTAAAATTTTTTTGAATGATGATTCTATTCTAATAATTTTTATACTTTTCTACTCTATAATATTAGCTAATATTTGACAGCTCTCTAATCAAAAGTTATACATATGACTAGTTGTATACTCATTCTGTATAAGTAATATATAATGTATTAAATAAAAATACAAATAAAGGCATTAGTTGCTTTTAATATTAGTCTTAATATATATATATATATATATAATTTAAGAACAGTAAGTTAGTAATATATTATAATAATTAAAATTTTATTATATATTTAATATCTTAGCACATTTAATTTATATATTATACTCAATATGTCTAACTATATCTAATTTATATATTGTGCTCAATATGTCTAACTGTATCTAATTTACATATTGTATTCAATATAATATATCTAAAATAATTGTACATAGTATTTAAAATCTAATATAAAAGCACATTAGTATTTTGTGCTAGGTTATGTAGATCATATGCAACTACTGTTACACATATGCCTTCTGCCACTATGGTAACTAATAAAACTGTTAATAGTTAATAATAACTAAATAACTATTGTATTGTAAAATTATACATTAAAATGGTTGCATCTCTTTTATTATATTATTTATTATTTGATATAATAAATAATAAAATAAAAGATATATGACAATTAATGATTGCAAATTAATGTAATTATTATATCATAAAGCTAATCACAAAGCATATTTTCTATATCAAATATGTTCAATTTTTATTTGGCTGCATCATATATTATTAAGTAGTTTTTAATTAATATATTAAGTAATTTAAAGTTTATTAATGACAGATTTGTGATATAAGATTGTGTAATAAAAAAAAATAATAAATAAGGTGTTTGATCAGCATATCATAAAACCTTTATTTGACCTTTTTAATAGATTTTACCTAACATTAATAAATATTGTTTTTGTTGAGCATAATATTCAAAAGAAAAATAATAAGGTATTAAATAAAGAAAACATAATAGACAAACATAGTGAATGCAAAAGAATGAATAATAAATTTAAGTAAATTTTTTAGTAAATAATATTTAACCTCATACTAATTAGTAGTAAAATAATGATATTGTTAAGAAAAGCTTTTTTTATGCTATAAAAACATAAAAAAAAATTAAAAAAAAACAAGTTTATATATGTATTGGAACCTTTAACATCTTAATATAAAAATCTAAATAATAACAATTTATAATTTGTTTTACAGAATAATAAATTAAGTATATGCAAAGACACTAATGAAGGTATTGGCAAAATGTCTTGTAAATGTAAAAGTTTTAGAACTCTAATATTCAAATATGAAAGTATTAACAAACTGGCAAGCAAGAAATCTGTGCCAGGTTATGTTGATCATTTGGCTAGCGGCATATTTGTGTTACCTGTATATGCATATTCATATAATGATTAATTTAAATAGATCACATTACTGTCAGGATAGATACATATGTAATAATTTAATATAGAAAGACTTTGCACACTAAATAATTAATTTATATAATTTGTAGTGTCATAATATGGTGTTGATTCTGCTATTCATTCACATCTAAGAAAAATGAAGGATTATTAATACTAAAACCAAAAGTATTGTATTAAATCTAAAGTAAGTGCATAATTGAGGAAAACAAAATATCACTCATTAAAATGTGTTGTTCTTAAATTAAATATTATATTAAGGGATTAAAAAACGATTAAATTAAAATGCAATATTTGAAAGTAAAAGTGTAGTAAAGTATATATGGTGAATATGAAAGTATAAGTTAAATAAATATAATGAACATTATTTAATAATAAATATTATATAAATGGATCAAGAGTGATTAATTTAAAGTACTATATATGAAAGTACAAGTATATATGATGAATATGAAAGCATAAGTTAAATAAGGATGTATGATGAACATTATGTAATAAATATTAATATGAAGAGATTAAAGAGCAATTAATTTAAAGTACTATGTGTAAAAGTATAAGTATAGTAAAATATATGTAGCAAATATGAAAGCATAAGTTAAAAAATGTGTATAGCAAAAACTATGTAATAAAATAAATATTATTATATTAAGAGATTAAAGAATGATTAATTTAAAGTAATATAGTAAAGTATAAGTTAAATAAATATGTAGTATAATAAGTTAAATCTGTGATATACAAAGTGAGTTAAATGTGTGTTACGAATATGATGTAATAATTATTAATATAATATAAAAGAAAAAAAAGGAAATAAAAAAAAGGTAGTCTTTCATTTACTAAAAGTAGAAAAAAACAAACAAAGGTGTGATCGAATATGCATATCTGTAATACAAAACCCAAGAAACATTTACCAAGTGATGTTACAAACAGTAAAGGCATGTCTTGATTTGAATTACACTTTGTAATATAATAAACTGCTCTTTGAAGTTTACATATTAATAACTTGCTCTTTGAAGTATACATATTAATAAACTGCTCTTTGAAGTTTATGTATTAATAAACTGCCTCTTGAAGTTTACATATTAATAAACTGATCTTTGAAGTTTACATATTAATAAACTGCCCTTTAAAGTTTACATATTAATATTATTTAACCCTGTTAAATGCATGATACAATGGAAAAACCAAATAGCATACCAAAGTCTTCAGAACCATTAGCAGGATCGTTATCAGAAAATGTTGCAACTATTCTTCCACAAAATTATAATTACATGGTTTTTGAAATTCAACAACTTTTAAACTATATTACTCCAGAAGGGTTCTTAATTGATCAATTTGAAATAAATTTTTTTGTTAATGTTAATAATATTGAAGGTGCACATTAATAGTTTTCTGAATATAAAGAAACATTAAAGACCACAATGCATGAAACAAAATCATTTCAAGTTCAAGGGAAAAAGGTTATTCTTCATGAATTACATCACTGTATTCACAGTAATAAAGTCAAAGAAAAACAGAGAAATCCACAATTAAAAAGGCCCTATTCACTACATGTCAAAAATACAGAATGCATGGCAATGATTCATCTTTGGCTTGAGTATTGGCATATTCAAACTACTTATCTACTTAAGGTCAATATTAAATTTTTGCATAATCATGTCATCAATTCTGCTGAATCTCTTAGTTTTTGACTTGTCAAAGAAGAAGTTCGTAAAAAGTATCTTGAGCTTTTTACTAATGGGCATTTATCAGCAACAGCCTTATATACTTATGAGGATAGTATTTATTTTTGTGCAAGCAATGATCAGGAATTAATACAACTATTGGCTGATCGTGCACAAAATCCTGATTATGATTATGTCTTAAATCTGTTTAAACAATATCGTGATGAACATCTTGAAGCATGAAATGGCATAACAATGTTTTAACATCTTAAATATGAGGTTGACAAATATAATGATTCAGGACAAGATCATGCAGCACTTCAAGAGTATGATTTACAATCAAAAAATGCATTCATTTTGTGTGTAGTTACCAATTTAATGAGCCATGTTCATGAGAAGATTAGACAAGCAGGTGAACTCTGTTACATCGATGCATCTGCATTATTTGAACAATTAAACACTTCAATTACCTTACTTTACACAAGTTGTATTACAGGTGCCTTACCTTTTGGACTTATTATAACATCAGATGAATTAGCAATAACTCTTAAAAAGAGGTTCAATCTTTTAAAACATCTTCTTTTACCATATTGTTTTTTTGGTTGTGGATCTAATATTGGTCCCATGATTTTTCTTATAGATGATTTGAATGCTGAATGAACAGCATTAAAGAATTGTTGGCCACAGTCAAACTAATTATTGTATGTGTTCTACATCTTTCAGGCATTTTGGTGTTGGCTACATAATCCTAAGCATAACATAAATAAAGAACACAGAACCTCTATAATGAAAATCATGCAAAAAATATTATACTCACAAACGGAAATTGAAATGAAAAAATTTTATAGTGAATTAAGGTCTATTTATTATACTACATATCCACAGTTGCATAAGCACTTTGAATTACTTTGGGTTCAGCAACCATTTTGGGCTTTATTATTTTGTTCTGGACTTTTATATGAGAAAATCATATAAACAATTACATAGAGCATAGCTTTCGGTTATTAAAAGATGTTATCTTTACATGAACACAAGCATACAATAGTGTCCAAGTATTCCATTTTATTATTACGAGCATGGAACGGTTCTATGAACATCGATTACTTGCACTTGCACATAGTCACCTTGGTCATCGTCAAATTGCTAAATGATTTTTATGTTCTGGTTGGGAATTAATTAATGTGGCAAAAATTCAGCAATCCGAAATAGAATCAGAGTATCTGATTCCGAGTCAAGAAAATAATACTGATTTATTTTATACCGTAAATGTTGAAATTTCTATATACATCTGCTTTATTGGATTATCTGAAGGACCTTGTAAACACCAAGATGCAGTAGCTGCCAAGTACCATATCAGATCACTGAATTTTTTTCAATCATTAATGCCTTATGATCATGCAATTTTTGCATATATTGCATCTGGTAAGTAATTAACTATTTAACTTATTTAATTAATTATTGATATAATGTATAGTAATAACATTTTAATTTTTAAGAGCTCATGTTAAATGATCATTCTTTTTATGCTTCACTACATGCCTGTACAAATAACAACAATTCTAAAGGTCATAAGAATAGTATAACATCAAATAATGTGCCTCAGAGCAGTGATAAAACCTAGGAAACAGAAAGACTTGATGTTAATCTGACCGATCTAAAGTATATATTCTATATAATCAATTTTTTGTAATTCATCCAAAGCTTTCTAAAATAATTTATTCTTAGGTCTAATTCTGCTTTTTTTGAATCATTTCTTAAAACAATCAAACAAGATTATGAAAATTGTGGTCTGAATCTTCAGACTGCTCTTGAAAAATTTGCTGAACGATATAATGTAGCAAAAGCTAAATCTGTTCTAGCATTAGTGTCATTTCTTTATAACATTAATCATGATATTGATCTACTTGCATGAGTAAAAAGTAGAACAAAAATTCGTGTGCAAGTTGAATCAATGAAGTGTTGAAGAACCAGTAATAATGATAAAAAAAACATTGATCAGCATATTATTTCTGCATAGAAAGTTAAAGTGAAAGGCAAAAAAGCACACAATATTAGTAAAAACATTGATCTAAATCAGTTAAATTAATAGCTTTTAGTTAGTTTGAGTAACTATATATATGCTAGATTAGTGAGTTTTATGAAAGCTTAGCATAAGATATTTTGTAGTTATTCAAATTTATTGGTATAGAAATTTTTTGTAACTAGTAATGTAAGATGTTACATATTGCTCTATATAAAAGTTAACTGATAATACTACATATTAATAAATTTATAATAATTTGAACTTGTATTTGAATTTTAGTTTCGAGTTATTTTTTTTTCAAAAAATAGAATATATCTGTATATCAGTAGGTCTTCAATAATATTAAATTGATAATAAGTAGCACTGAAAGAAAGTTTAAATTATGCTTACTTTTGGCATAGCTCAAATTAAACAAAAGCTTTACTTGATAATATACAATAATTAAATTATATAAATATGTTTTATAGTTTAATATTTTGAATATTCATACTGTAGTATGTGAATTACAATAATAGACACAACTTGACAATATTTACTTAGTTTGTTAGAAGAGTAAAGATAAGTATTTGACTTTATGAGTAATATTGAATTACCAGTATTATTATAATTAAAGATTTCATTACTAAATATTGGCTCTGATGATAGGTATACATTTATGCTAAGATTATGTGTCTGGATAATTGAAATTCAGATTTTTAAAATATTAATTCAAATACTTAGGAAAGTATATGAATTATAAAATACTGAGATTTGCTATATAAAATATCAAAAGTAAATAATGCATCATTTTTAACATAACA
>CAJVQA010001810.1:0-24029 GCA_910591915.1 Cetraspora pellucida
CAGCTAGTGTAGAACCTTTGGGCGGACTACTTAAATTAGACAATGACTAAAGTTGTACGAGTGGCTAGTTGTACACTTTTTCTATAGTTGCTCCTGTGGTTGTAATGCAACCATTAGCTGAATGTACTATCAATAAAATCTTGGGTCGTAAGTACTCACCTTAATATTTAAAAAAAAAAAAAAAAATCACTATAACAGCTTACCCCTTAACTTCTGTATCTCATTATTTTTTTTATTAGCTCTAATTCCAATCATTATACAACAGTTACTACCTTGATATACTTTCCTCTATAACAAAAAAAAAAAAAAAAATACCAAAAAGGTAACAGTTTATTATAAAAATTTTAAGTAAGGATATTATAGACTCTAACTTACATTATGAAGTTTGGTTCAAAGTCTGGTGAGAAACAGTTAGCATAAAATTAAAAACCAAAATGAAACAGTTTGTATTATCTTATTGCTTACATATATATATTGAATGTGTACTTAATCAAAAAAACTTCATTATTACTGGTTTGCTAGACAATAAAAATTCATTAAAGTTGGGTTTTTAATGTACTTGTGATTCAATTAAAAGTGAAATTAAATCGCATTCATCAGCAGCAATTAATTCATGCTATCAAGAAGTTTTTAAAACAAAAACTGAATATTTTGGACTAGCTGTTATAAGCTTCAAAAATGAAGATATTATTCAACAACTAATCTCCAATATAGAATTTTTTTCAATATTTCTTAATATAGAAAGACTTAATGTCATAATATCAAGTATTGGTGATCTAAATGAAAACAAAGTTTATAGAGTTAGTGCTAGTTTTGTTTCTTCATTTATAGCATATTATCAAAGTGAACAGCATCTATTTGTTCTAAAAATTGAAGAAAATGAGTTTAGTTTAGAAATTTATTTAGAGTCAATATGTAAAAAAAAGATCAAAGAAAAACTTCAAATGAAATTTGGAATGAGGTAGAACTTTTTAAAAAGTATACCAGAATGTATCTTTTTGAAATAACCAGCGAATTAGTTCAGGAATATATCGAGACATTAAAGAATAAATCGCCAGTATGTACTGTAGATAACTGGATGAATAAAGAGCAACTTGAAAAAATCTTTAACTGTCATATAAAATCATGAAAGATTCCTAGTATAGTGGCTCATTGGCTATGTCTTTTTTCTAATTGGTATAAACAAAAAAGCTCAGTCGTTCAATTTTTGTATATATTATATAAAATTTACCCTCTCACCTATAGCTTTCAAGACAGAGAGTTACATGCATGGCAAGCAATGTTTGTTGTCTACAGATGTACCAATATAACACCTGTTTCAAAAAAAAGATCATCAATAGAGTTTTGGAGCAATGCATCAGATCCCAGTTCTGACAAAGAATTATTAGAAAACTTCTATAAAAATAATAATATTATTCAATTAAATAAAACTTCAACACTAACACAAAATTTACAACTAGTACAAAGCTCTCAGGACTTAATTTTTTGGAATAGCTTTTGGGATACACTAACTTCCAATAAAAGAGAGTCTGATGGTAAAATTCACATACTTTCAATTATTACTCTAAACTTTAAATACAATGTTCTTAAAAATGAATTAGGTGTAAGTAACTGCATATAATATTAATAAAATAATCTAATATTAACATAAAATTTTATCTTAATAGGTTGAAAATGACACTATTAATAAAGCCAAAAAACATGTATAGCTTTATGGTTCAGGTGCACCATTATTGGATAAACTCAAAAGAACTGTTGAAAGACTTTCTAATATTTAAAAAGAACAGTTTACATTATTTTTTCAAGATAAAGATAATGTTAAAATGAGTTCGTATAATATAGATAAAAAAACAGAATTACTGATTCTCTATTTACTTGACCAAAAAAGTGAATTATGGAATAAGTTTAGTGAATCCTATCTGAATGATATAAAAAGAACTACATTTATAGTACAGCTTGCTAACTCAACAAACTTTAAATACTGTAAAGATCTTGAAAGATTATGTATAATTTGCAATGATTATGAATATGAAACTTTGAACTTTTGGAAAAAATGATACTAACTAATTTGATAAATAAAGATTTTGAGATTGGTTAGCTTAATTATTATTATTATTTAATTCTTATATTATTAACATATTATTTATTTACAAATTACTTTTATTAGAATGAAGCCTTAAAACATCTTGAGAAACTCAAAAGACATGAAAAGAGATTATGAAAAAGAGTTAACAGTTAAAATAGATAGTTGTGTTAAACATAATTCCTGTATTTCTCACTGTTTACCTTATGTATTTGATGAATGCATATATAGTTATGAAACAAGATGCCCCAATTGCGATCAACTATTTGATTTTGTAGAATTTATGTATGAATCAGTACCTTCAAGTATTCATGAGCAAATCACAGAATCAAAAGAAAAATTGTTATATTACCTTTCATATCAAACATGAAAAGTATACCTAAATGCTCAATTTAAAGCAACATTGGCTAAGCTCGACTTTGATGGTGCACTCTTTATTGCCAATTATAAAATACGAATATTGCCCAAATCTACATATGAAACAAAACCTGAATTTTACAGAAAATATAGTTGAACTCTGCATACAATTTTGGCTTTTACTAAAAAAAATAATACAGAATTAGACATTAGAGCATATGATCACTGGTCAATGAATACCAAGCAGGATGCTTGGTTTACAGCATCTGCATTTGAGGTCATATTTGAAATAATGAATAAAAAGCCAAAATAAATTAAAATAATATCTAACAATGAACCTATTATCATAATTCTGAATTAATAGTCATAGTCAGATATTGGTACGAATGGTATAATGTTGAAGTTCATGGTTAGTTATTTTTAGAACCTGGGGAAGCAAAAACAATTGTTGATTCACATCATGCAGCAGTTAGTATCTTGTATTATATACATATTTTATATTAGAGTGTTATATATTTTAATTACAAAATCTTATACACTTACTATTATTCTAAGATTACACATGTAATAAAGTGATATTTACGAATTAGATGTGATTTAAAGACAAGAGATGATATAAGCAAGGTGGTTAAAAATCAGTCTGGAACTGCTGTAGCAAACATAGAACCAGATCATGATGATAATGTAAAAAAAACTAAAATCAAAACCATTAAGGATATTTCCAAATTATTCTATTGGAAATGGCCTACTGAGGGTAAGTATAATAGATATATTAGTGCATATCAACTGTTCCATATTGGAGAATAGAATAATTTTACCTCAGCATATTTGAATAAACTTTGGGTCATTCCATCTTACTGACCACAACCAATTAAATCAGATTATACAATACCAGAATCTTCATAGACAATTCCAATAAACAACAACAAAGAAGATATTGTAGCATATTCATATAATGTTAATTTATAGTACTAAAAGTAGTTTTAATTTTGTAAAATTAAAAGACAATGTTAATATTGATCAAAACGAAAGAAGTGAAACTAAAAATGAAATAAATAATAGTAGGTAAAATGTATTTAATACAGTATTTACACCTTTTGGCCTTTTACTAAAATATTCAAATTAATTTATTTAGATTCTTTAGTTATAATATCAATTCCAAGATAAAAATAAAGCTTAATAGAAATTACTGTATCATTATAATTACTTAACTTACTGTCAACTTTTTAGTGCGATAGATGTAGGATTCCCTTTAACTAAAAGATGAATGCTAAAAGATAACCAAAAATTGAAGAATAGAGGTAATATTAGAATTAAAAAAAAATATAAAATTACTATTAGAGCACTTTTTTTTGAGCAGAAATCTAAAAAAGAATAGAATGAGTGCAAAAAACATGTATGACAAGCTTTTGAATTATGCTGAGATTGAGGATATAGAAAAGAAAAATATTTCACAAATTCCCATAATACAAAATTGGATAAACTCATATAATAGTACTTTTAAGCAAAGAGCAACAGAAAATGAATTTGAGTCTAGATCTAAAAAGTTCTAAGAATACTTGTAATAAAAAAAATTGTATTGATTAGATTATTAGATTTTTTGTAAAATTTAAATAAAAATAATAGTTCAAACTTGAAGTTTTGTAATAATAAGCATATTGCTTATAATATTTCACATTTATTTTTTTTTATATTCTTTGAATCAATGTAAAATAACTAGTAACATTTTACGAATTCACTTTTGTTATTATTTTTTAGGCATAATATATCTTCAAAAACCCTAAAAGTTAAAAAAAACTATACATTTGTTATAAAATAAACTAAAAGCAGAAATTATAAAATCGGTCACAAATCTAATAAATATAGGGTTTAACTTAGTAAATGCTATATGCTTGCAAAGTAAAGTTTACCAAAAAAAAAGATTGATATTTGATAACTTTATAATTAAAAGCATATGGTATTACTCTACAATTTGTATTACTTTAATACTATATTTATTAAGAATTTTTATGACTTTACTTATAACCTGAAAATTTCAATTTGGGTTTTATTCATATGTGATTTGTGCTATGTTCTAATATAGAAAATTCTCTAGGGACTAGCAGATCAACAATTAAAAAAAAACAGTACTAGGAATTTCAGACATTACATATACACTAATCCAAGCAGCTGAAGTTAAAGTATATAAAATTTTTAAACATTTGCTGAAATTTGTATCAAAATAGAATCAATATCATAAAAGTAAAAAATATTACAAATCTATCTAATTCCAAAAAAAGATGAATAATACTACAATCTTAATAATGTCAATCTAATAGCCTTACTAGAAATATTTTGAAAATATATAACAAAAATTCTAATTAGAAGATTAGTCAGAATATTTTGTTAAAAAAATATTGTTAGAAGTTTAAACTTTATAGAACTTTTAGGAAATTTAACAGAAGAGTCAATGCATATTATAAATATGTTAATAAAAGATGAAAAGAAAACAATAAAGAGCTTTGGTTAGTTTTATAAGATATAAAAAATGTTTTTAATTTAGTATCATTAACAGCCTTAAAGGCAGCCATAGAAAAAATTAAACTTTCAAAAATATCAATCAAGATAATCTTAAACCTTTTTTAAAACAAACAATTCAGAATAATTACATACTGAGTCATACAAAAGTATTTGTAATAAATGATAAAATAGAATAGGATAAGATGCTTTTACCTTTAATATAAAGATTTTTCTATGATTTATTGCATGAAAGAATCCAAAAAAATCCAAACCTAGGCTATATGATAGAGGTCTCAAATTTATATAACAATAGTTTAAACTATTCAACAAAGACAAGCTAAAGACAGATAGTAGTAGCTTTTGCAGATGATACAACCTGAATAGCAAATAGTTAAGAGCAAATGGAGCAGACATTACAGATTGCAGAAGACTTTTTTAAACTAAATGATATTCAAATAAATGAAAACAAATTAAAGTTAATTATTACAAATCCAAATGAATTTAAAGAAAATAGAAAGATTAAACTCAATAATAAATAGATATATAAAAAAGAAAAGACTAAAATTACAAGACTTTTAGGAATTTGGCTCAATAACAAACTCAATAAAAATCAAATCAAGTTAAGAGCAAAAGAATTAGTATATTCAACAACAAGACTTTTAAATACTAAAAAAATAATAAGTATACAAGTATTATATATAAACAATATATATATAGTGCCAAAGTTAACTATATATTCCAAACAACAAAGTTGTCTAAAAGAATAATAAATACTATTTAAAATCCAATAATAGATTTAGCTAAGCACAAACTGAAAATTACAAAAACAATAAGCAATAGCATAATCATATATAGAAATATAGACAACTGTAATGCATTATAGAATTAACTTGTAACAAAACAAATTACAGGTTTATATGTAAGACTTAATTCAACTATCTCAGAAGAGATATTTACAAAAATCAGAGTAAACCAAGACCTTCTGCTCATAGGCACAACAGAGAATAATTGGCATAAAATTATACCAAAAATATGTAACAATTTATAAAAAAATAATCTGATATATTAAACAATATTAAAAGTAAAGAACTTGCAAATGTCATTCTATTTCAACAATATAAATATTGAAGAAAAAAATAAAGAATTAAGAATTATAGAAGTACTAGAAAACAAACTTACTTTTCAGGTAGCTCTAGCACTAAAAAAGACTTAATATAACTTCATTAAATCAGCTTATTAACAAAACAGAGAATAAAATGATCTTTTGGTATCAAATTAAATTATTAAGAAAAGAATTAAGCAAAGGTAAAACAACTAGCTGGTTTAAAAAAATTGAAGAAATAATATTAGAAAACAAGAACAATATACAATTAAAATCTGAATATGTATTACCAAATGAAAACAAAAAGGCACTTCAAACATTACTTAATAGTTGCTTATAAGATAACAGAAAAAGAGAATAAATAATACTAAAATTATCAAAAAAAAGAAACCAATAACTTGTTAATAAGAAAGGTAGTTATGAACTCACCAAAAAAAATACTTACAGAACACTAGAAGATTAAATCAGTTGAAAACAAAACAAATCAAGTTCTTAAAAAATATAAAAGATATAGTCTTGATCATATAAAAAAACTAAAAAATTATAGAAAATAGAGTAATAGAAAAGAAGTTCAAGATTCACTATCAAGATTTATTAGAAAAAGTGAAGACTCTTTACTTATAATAGACAAAAAAATGATATATAGTCAATAGCAAGAAAGCAGAACTAAAATAAATAAATTAGAAGCATAACTCAAAGATATAATATATCATGATTTAAATATAGAATTGATCAAAAAACAGTAACTAAAAAAAAAGCTAAAAGAACTTCTTATTTCTAAGAATTAAAAAAATTTAATTAAATCTAGATAAAGAATTTATCTTCTATATAAATAGTTTATTCAAAAAAGTATTAATAAACAATATTTCAAATATTAACTATATGGGAGCAAATTAGATATAAGTTGACATAAAAGAAGAAAAAGTAATTGATGAAGGTGCTATAGGTATCTGAAATTAATTCTTATTAACAAAATTAGAACTACTAACTATTTGACTAATAATTTTAATAATATCAAAAAAAAGAAAAATCAAAATTTATACAGATCGTATAGAAGCAATATCAAGTCTTAAAAGAGGAAAAAAGCTAAAAAGAAGTAAACAAAAGATCAAAGAAAAAAACTATGTCTTGAAAAAAATATAATAGAATTATTCAAATTAAAAAAGTTAGAGTTAGAATTAGTTAAAATTAAGAATATAGTGATAACAAATAGAATACTAAAGTAGATAAAATAATAAAAGAAAGAAGTAGTATAGAAAATAGAAATAAAATTATAGTTATGCCACTTAGTTCAAATATATCATTTTGTTGAAAAGAAATAATTATAAAAGGGTTAACAAGATAATTTGTCAAAGACATCTTAAATTTTAAGATTAATTTAAAATAGAAATTTATATCAACTGTTCAAAAATTAGAACCAAACAAAGGAAAAGAAGAGCATAACTGGTTATTACTATGAAAAAAAATTAAAAGTTAAAGTGGAATCAGATATATAAATATAAAGAAGAATAGAGAAATTGCAACTCTTATCAAATATATTAATAAAAAACCACTAGTACTGAAAACTTTAGTAAAGAGACATCCAAACATATACAAAATGTCATATTGTATTTTATATAATGAAGATCAAAAAAAAATCAAAAATATTTAATTATATATAAAGATCATAAAAAAAAATAGACTATTACAAAAAATTTAGTTATTAATTTGGTCTAAATAATGTTCTTAGAAGAAACTCAGAAGAAAATAAGCAAATTGGAACTAACAGAAATCTTATAAAAAAATTTAACAAAAGAAAAAAAAAATATAAATCCAAAAACATGAAAATACTAATTTAAGAAAAAACCAAAACAACAATACAAAGCCTCATTCAAACTTTCAAAAAAACTAAAGAATTTATAACAATATGGACAAATGTAACATGAAATGATCTCTTTAAAAATATATGAAAAAAATACTGTGAAATAATTACTAACTAGGAAAAGACAAATAGAATTAACTACACATACAAAAAAAAAAAAAAAAAGCAGTTTAAAAAATAATACAGTTAGCAATCCAATAATAGAAATAGATGAAAGAGTTATAGAAAAGAATCAAGACTGAATTATAAAAGAAAAGAAAAAAGAAGAAGAGAAAATACAAAATTCTTAGTTAGATTCAATCATAAATTATATAGAAAAAAAGTAAGACTATTCTTTTATGGTTCTAACAACTAGCTTGGTATAACCCTCTGACCAGATTAACTTCTGACCAGTGCGGCAGACCACTCCTAAGCACTCATAGAAGCAGCCAGGGGATGTCGAGCCAGAATTTAAACCAACTTTGTAAAAATTATGTATATAAGACTCTTGATAAAGGTGATCGGCAAGACTGCCAAAGTTTCTTTACTAATGATTAATATATTCTTCAATAAACTTAGCGTCGTGCAGCTACCTTATTGATTAAGTGTTGTAAAGTTAAAACCATTTCAATGTTCTGTATCCTGTTAAGGTTAGTAAATTATGTAGAATTAACCAATTCACTAAACATAAAATTCACTCTCAAAACAATAAAATAAATAAGTTACCAACTAAACATAACAAATCTTAGGAATGAAAATTTGTTAGATAATGGTTGATATGTATAAATTTTGGATTACTAATGCATAACATTCTAATAAAGCAGATGCTATTCTTTACCGTACAAGAATGTTGTTTATTATAAACCATTAACAATATGAATGCATATAAACAGAAAAAGACAGAAAAAACTAATATGAATCGCTTGCGCCACAAAAAAAAATCATGTATCCGTAAAATTTTTGTGGTGATACTGGGGTAGTTCATGCAGAAATGTAACATTGAACAATAAATTTTCCCAAAATCATTTCTTTCAAAGAACAATTACATAGAATTGTGTTTATTCATATTAAAGTAGAAATTAAAAGTCAATGTTTTGGTGGTCTCGCACCAAAAATTGCAGATCCAACTCTTACATTAGTAGCACCTAATTTTAATGCGTCTTCAAAGTCATCAGACATGCCCATACTTAATTCTAATTCTATTCCTCTTACTTCTTGAAATTGAGTTTGTAAATTTTTTAATAACTAATTCAACGAAACAATATAAATATAATTTTTAGCCAAAAAAGGTACCAATCGAGTACAAAAAAGAAAATAATAAAATGACCATACGATGAAATCTGGATTTGGTTCATTAACATCACGATTTGGAGCACCAATTGTCATTAATCCAGCAAGTTGTAATTTCGGGCAATTATCTTGGACATGGTTCAAGACTGTTATACATTCATCAGGGGACACGCCATTTTTGGCTAATATAAAACAATAAAATCTTAATCAAAAATTTCCATAAATTTGATTAATTAAATGACATACATTCTTCTCTACTAGTATTAACTTGAACAAATATTCGAAGCGGAGATTCTCGCAATGCACAGGCTTTATTCATCAAATCCGCTTTATTTTGACTATCTATGGTCTCTATTACCCATAAATTTGGAATAGCTGTTCAATAAAATTAGGAGCTTAATTGAATTTGACATTGATATGTAAAAATAATTAAAATTAGATGTAAAGACATACCTGCAAGCATTTTACATTTATTACTTTGTAATGGACCAACAAAATGCCACTGAATATCTAAAGGGAGCTAAAAAGCTAAGTCAAAAGAGATTCAAACGATTTTTAAAAAAGAATATTGTAATTTACCTCTTTACTCTTTTCAACTAATTCTTGTACCTATTCGATCAAACAGATACTGTATTATGTCGACTGAAAATAATAACTACAGAAATAAAGATAGTACCTACGTAATTTTCACCAAAATGTCGTTGTCCATCTTCATAAGCTATACGGATATCAGATATTGGTTTTAATTTACTAATTGCGACTAATCGCGCCTGTTATTGTTTACGACAATTTTAAATGAAACTTTAAAGAAAGTGTCTAATGAAACAATACTAATGACTACCTCATATTTTCTCTCAACTATCGCTTCGATGCGTTGTCTAATATTTGCAAGATTTCGAATAATTTCTTGACGTTTAATAGCTAACTGTTGTGAAGCCATGCCTAATTATCGTTATGATGATTAAGAAATACATACGAAACTTTTTACAGGGGGATCACCAAATTTCCATCGAATTTAGGCCGGCATTTAGCAATACAGCAATACCGATACAAGTCAACCATTTCTGGGCCAAAATTATCAACTGAGCATTAGTTAAACTAAAATCGCCACCCGAAAATCATGTGATAAATATTTTTTCTTCGACACTTCAAAGTGAAAAAGCATAAAATCCAATAAACACACTATTCTAAAAATATACGTTGATTGCCGTCCACTAATAATAAACGAGAAAAGAATGAAAGTCGAAATAAATTTATCAAGAAAATGCAATTGCATCAGAAAACCTTGTAGATTTTATTTTTAATGCTCTTCCGGAAGATTATAACGCTGATTAATAATTCTGAATCCAGGACGCAGCAACAAAAAATTTTTAAAGAAAACATAATGAACCCAAATGGCTTGGTAGTATCGGTATTAATAAAAATTTTGTGCCATTGCATAAATTGGAGGATTATACGTACTCATTTTAAAAGGCAATGGAATATTCCAAATATGCACTTAGAAAAATCAATAATTACGTTTAATTTATTGTTTATCGATTTTTGTTGTTACATAAATTTCTATTACTCGATATATTAGTCATGTGATGTTTGAAACTTTTTTAAGTGGCGATTTTACTCCGGTCGTTAAACTTTTAGTGATCCTGGGCAAAATTAGTTACTTCCAGTCAGGGACACGGAATTTATGTGATTTAGTGATGATTTGTGTAATTTAAAGTTCGTCGAGAACTATCAGTTACACAAAAATTAATATATAACAATTAGTAATTACATGATTTGATGTAGTTTGTCAAGAATCGCACTAAAACAAAATCGCATAATTTCCGTGTCCCTGCTTCCAGTCCTGTCGATCATGATTCTCCTGTGTGTAGAGTTGTGATTTTTACGTAATTTTGTGAAATTTTGTATGTTTTCAGTTGTATAAAACGTGGTTGAGTTAGTAGAAATCAAGCAAAATTTTCTAAATAAATTTTTTGAATAGCAATAATTTTAACAACAATGTAATCAAATTTAAGAAAAATTTATTTTAAATGAATTCTACAAACTTATAGAATTTATTTAAAAAAATTCTTATTAAATTCGATAAAGTTTTTGTTTAACATTTAAAGTTTTTTAAAAAAATTCAATAAAAAACAATTTGCTTAATTTTTACTAAATTAATTTCATATCTAATTGAGTTTTTTTTTTATTTTTTTTTAAGGTAACCTTTTGGGTTTTTTGACTTTTATTAACATTTTTGGTAACATGTTTCATGTATAATTAATACAGTAAGAGTGTAAAATTGACTATATGTGTAATTTTTTATATTATTTATTTAAAGAGTTTACCTAAAGGTTTTCTACTAATTGTTATATCTATTGCCTTAACTTGGATTTTCTATTTTAAACCTTCTGAATCTGCAACTTATGTTAACTTTACTAAGTTATATTTAGATCTTTATTTCAACCTTAAGATTATTTTATCTTTAAAATAAATCTTTTAAAGTTTTTTGTATATTTATTTTATAACTAATTCAGTATCACTATAGTTAAACTAACAGAATTAGTTATTAAACTGCTATTTCTTTATAAAGATTATCTAAATTCCAATATTACTTCACAGTATATTTAAAACATTTTAGTATATCTTAGTTTTGTCTTTAAACTTTCAATTTAAATAGTCTAGTAGAATTATAAATAATTTATTGATATATTAGATTAATTTAATATTTTTTTCTAATCTAATTTCAATAGCCTGATTGGTAATACTCTTTACTTGAGGTTTTTGCTTATTTAGTTTTTTTATATTGGTATCTGTTTCATAAAACTAGTCTTTATAGTAGTATTGTTAAAGATTTATATTTATTTTTTTTTTTTTTAGTATTAAGGTTTAAAGATTTATATTACTTCTTTGTTCAAATCTTTTTAAATAAGTTTCTTGTTTTTCAATTTTTATAAATTTATATAGTTATAAGAAGTTATTTTAGGTTTGTATTATTTGATAATGATTTGCATTTCTTTGTATTACCAGTTATATAAATGTTTTATAATCTGTCAATTATACTAATACAATTATAATTACAGATATCTTAACTCAATTATTAGAAACAGTTTTTATAACACAAATAAAAATCTAAATTTTACTATTAATGAGTTTTGAACTTACAATCTATTACTTAAAAATTAATAACTTAACTAGTTTACTAAATTACTATACTTTACTAATTAAGTTTTTTTATAATATTAGTACTATATATTATATATAATTACATATTTTTTATTTTAATATATTAGATTTTAAAACTTGTATATATTATAAGCATTCTTAAATATATAAATATTTGAATATTAAACATAATTTTAAAAATCTTAAATATAGTAAATATAATAATATTGTTTTATATAATATTTATATATAGATTATTATTAATAAAATTAAGCAGAATTACAAAAACTTAATTTTAAAATAATTAATATTTTTTATAATATAATATAAAAAAAGATTTAAAATAATTTTTTTTTTTTTGTTTTTCACTATTTGTAGGCCATTTTTAGAAAAGAATGATGTCAGTAGGCAGGCAATAAAGCCTATTGTAGTGAAGGACTAGGATTATGATGACCAGATCCAACATATAGAACAGATTATAGTATCCTTTATAGCTGTGCAAGTTGAGCTTAAAATGATAAGCAATTTTGTAAAAGATATTACAAATACTATCTTTGTTTTTAATACTATAACTTCTACAGAGGTAGATAAATGTTACAACAAATTTATAAAACACTATAACTTATCTCAAATACTGGAACCTGTTATACTTAACAAATTTATCCAACATTTACATCACAATTATTTTACTAATCTAATAAAAATATCTATAAACTTAAAAAAACAAAAACACATATTTACTTAAATACTATAGAACAAACATTACCAAATCATATTATAATAGATTATTCTCTTTATAAAACATATAGTCATCTATCTTTATTATTTATTTTTAACTAGAAAATACCTGACACAAACTCTGACTCTTTCTTCTTATTTAATCAATTACCTAATCCAAACATTTTTATATTATTCTTAAATACTTTATCAATAATTTCATATAAACATATTTCTCTTTCAATCAAAATTGGTTCAATAAATATTAATAGACTCTCACAAGTTAATAAAAAACTTACTCTAATTGAACTTTTATAAGAAAAAAATTTTGACATTTTTGAACTTTCTGAAACACATTTATCTGTCAAAGAAGACAAACTTTTAAACAATCAAATTCAAAACTATGTTAGTTTTTGAAGCTTATTCACAAATCTTCATCAAGCTGAAGTTAGTATTTTTGTTTATTAAAAATTCTTCAAATCTATTACCAAGTTATATAATTTCAATGAATATATAATTGGTCTTAATTTTTGTTTCAAAAATATGTTAATTAGACTTATTCAAATATATTTCTCAACTTATAAGAAAAAACAATTCTACAAAGAAGTTTAAGATTATTTAATTTTTTTTTACTTAAAATAACAAATACAAATTAATTATTATGGAAGACCTAAACAATGTTTCAAATCCAAAAATTGACAGATTTTCTCTAAAAAAATCATTAATTTCTAAATATCAAATTATATAATATTTAATTAGCTTTTAATTTAAAGATATTTTCAGAGTTTTTTATCCAAATATGTATAGTTTTATCTTTAGTTATAATAATATATAAAGCTGAATTGATCAAATCTGGACCAATTTATCTATTACTAATATTGATTATACAGAAATCCTTGCAACTAGCATAATTAAATTAGACCACCATATTACAACTTTAAAAATCTCTATTATAATTAATAAACTTAAACCTTATAAACAATACAAATACAAGATTTTTCTTTAGAAAAACTGTACTAAAAAAAATCTTGAAAACTATACTAATCAAATTATGAAAAACCTTTAATACTTAGCTTCTAAAATCCTATCAATCTCAAATCAAAACCAACTTAATACTATATGAAATAAAATTTATAAAACACTAATTAAAGTTTCAATTAAATACTTTCTTTTTAAAAAAATCAAAACAATCAAAGAAATCAAAGACTTATTTTTGCCAAAAACATTCTTCACTTTATTTCTATTACAAAGAAATACAATTTCTTAAAAATCATATAGATTTAATTAATCTTAATATACTACTTACCAAATACCAAACTAAATACTTTGATTGCTTAATTTAAACACTCTTATTCTCTTTGGCTCAAGTTAAAAAAGAATTCTAACTTATTAAAACTGCACACCAATATCAACAATTCATATATAATAAAATTAAAAAAAAAATAAAAGATTGAAACAAATCATTCAAAGAAACATCTAAACTTTTTTATAAAAAAATACTTGAAAAATACAACAATATTCATATTGATAAATCACTTTTTAATAATAATCTTTTCACAGAACATGAAGAAATATTAAATGCAATTAAACATCATTTTACTGAATATTTTAAAACTAAATCTCTTGAAACTATTTTATTATTATCTAAATATTTTTTACTTTATGAATCACATCTTGAATTTAAAATTCATTATTAAAATCTTATTTATAAAATATTAGAACAAGAATAACAAAATCTAATTTCTGATTTACCAAACAAAAAGTAGTAGAACCTTTTGAAACTTGCTATGAACATATAAAATTTGCTAATTCTAAAACACAAAATATTCTTTGACTTCTTTTAAATAAATGCTTTCAACTTCAAAAAATTTCCTTAGACTGAAGATCTTTTAATATCTTTTTAATTTCTAAAAAATCAAACTAAAATTATATACTAAATCAAGTTTGACTAATTTTTATAATAGAACCTTTTAAAAAAGTCTTTACTAAAATATTTACAAACTCACAGATTGAATGAATAAATAAAGAGTGAATAATAGATAAATAACAGAAAAAAAACTGCTATTATTCTACCCTATATTTGCCAAATAATAGCAATATAACAGCAGCATAATAGCAGAATAACAGTAAAATAATAGAAGGTTTGTCAATATGAGTAATATAATAGTAACATAATAGCAAAATAATAGAACAGTTTTATTATTTTACTTTTAGTTACAAAGACTAAAAATAAAATAATAGAACTGTTCTATTATTTTGCTATTATGTTATTATTATGTTACTTATATTGACAAACCTTCTGTTATTTTACTGTTATTCTGCTGTTATGCTACTATTATTTGGCAGATATAAGGTAGAATAATGACAGTTTTTTTCTATTATTTACCTATTATTTACTCTTTATTTATTCATTTGACCTGTAACTGTTTAGATAATATTATTTTAAGTTACAATCTTCTATCAAATTTAAACTTTGCAGCTATCAAAAACTTTTTCATTTATCTTTTAATACAAATCTTACACAATACAATTGAACATTACAAAGTCAATAATAAAGAAGTCTAGGTTTTTTTTTAAGACATGTTTAAGGCTTTTAATAAAATTAATATATCAAGGCTTTAGGACATATGCAAAAAAATAAGAATTCTCTTAACAGAAATTAACCTAATTACTGAACTACATTCTTACTATTTTGCTAAAGTAATTATTACTTATAGTTTTATCTTTCTAATACTAATCAACTTCAGTATCAAACAAGGTGAAATCTATTTACCTCTATTATAGAAAATTTATTATAATTATATACTTTCTTTTATTCACAAAAAAATATCAAAACTATCTACTCAAAATTTTATATCAATCTTCTATTGATATTATAACAAATACAATATCTTTTTTAATAATAATTTTACTATTAGCCTTTATAAATAATACTACTTGGAAGATATAATGCAAAATATTATAAATAATACATTTATATTATATAAACTTAATAACATAGAAATCAATATTTCCAAATCTGACCTTCTTCATATCAAACCCAAATTCTTAACAAACTCAATTTCTTCTCTTATAATAAGCAATCAGATTATTCTTTCTAAAAAACCTCAAGATGTAATACACTATCTTGGTATTTTTTATGATGGTGAAAGCTCTTCTATACTAACTTTTAATTAAATTCAAAATAAAATTAAAAACTTTCTTATTCTTATTTAATACAAATAAGTTACATATTTACAAATTTTAGCACTCTTTAATCTAATTTTACAACTTTTATTAGAATATCTGCTTTAAATTATTTTAATTCATGCAAATACACAATCTAAATTTATTTATTTATTTATTATTTATACTAAAAAAATGCTATTACTAATCAAAAACACTAATATTATAATGTTTACCAACCCACTTACTTTTAATCTACTTTCTTTTACAAAAAGTTAGTGCAACTAATATTGAACATATTTTTAATATATTACCAATTCCCAAAAATATTGGTTTTTAACAAATTAAAAATACACAAAAGACCAAGCTAATAACAATCAGACCCAATGTACAGAACAGACTATAATATTCTCTACAACTGTAAAAACTAAGTATACAGTGAGTGTATCTATAGAAGAAAAATCCAACTTTTCAGATAACAACTTATTACATTTTTCTGAGAATTCTCCTTTAAAAAAATTTTTTATATCTAATTCTCGAATATCACAAATACCTAACATTTTTATCAATATATTAACAAACTTTAAAACTACTAATATTAATTATTAATTATTAACAGATATCTACAACTCCTATCCTTACTACAATCAATAGGCTTATTTCTAAAATTTATTCAAAATGAATATCCAGAATATAATTTAGAACAATATATAAAAATTTTTATTAAAACATTTAAAAACAATATATATAAAAAAGCATATATCCACTTTCTACAAAAAACTAATTTTTTATCCAACTTCATTAATATTTTTTTTGAAAATCATACAAACTTTCAAAATGTTCTACTTAAAACAAATTATATTATAACAAGATTTATAATACCTTTTTTTTCAAAATGTTAAAACTTTTTCACATCTATAACACCTATATTTTCTAAACCTCTTCTCTTATAATATATATAAACAACAATATTTTATTTTCTGAAAATTCAAATATTACAAAATTAATCAAAATATATTCACTAAATATTAATAGTCTTCTTGATAATTTCAAACAACTGAGCCTAATTGATTTTATTTCAGAAAATCAAATTGATATTTTTGGAATTTCAGAAACATATCTATTCAGCAAAGAAACAAGGTTCTTAATATTCTTGCAAAAGCTTACAAACTACAAATATTTTTGAACATCAAGTAATGCTTACCAAAATGGTGTAAGAATATTAATTCACAAATCATTTGTGAAGCATATTAAAAAAATACAGACCTACAAAAACTTTTTTCTAAAAATTAACATATTTCATAAAAACCTTTATATCAAACTAATTCAATTTTATTTTCCAACTCAAAAAAAAAAACAACTCTGAAAAGATATTCTTCTATACTTTACTCTTATTTTTAATAAAACCAACTACAAAATAATTATAATAGAAGACCTAAATAGAGTTCCAAATTCTAAACTAGATAGATTACCACAAAAAAGCTCAACTATACCTGAACATTCTCTTCTAAAAATACTCAAATCTCTTTAATTTTATGACATCTACAGGCTCTTTTTCCTATCAGTATCTATATTTTTTTATATATACAATAAAAGTCATAGTAGAATCAACCAAATATAAACTAACATTCATATTATACTTTTAAACTATGCTGATATTTTATCAAATTTATTTATTACAACTGATTACTTAATAGTATCACTTGAACTTACAATCAATATATCTAAAATTAATATACAACAACTCCATTTAAGAACCATCTATCAATAGAAACTTATATAAGTTAAACAAATCAAAAGCTATCAAAGTCATATTGAACAAAATCTCTAACAACTCCTCATAGTTATTACCAATATTGCTTATAGCTCAGAACTTAACAATACTTGGAATAAAATTAACAAAACTCTAACTAAAGCAGCCCAAAAACATATTTTATTTAAAAGAATTAAAATAAACCTATATTATAACAAACAGCAATCATCATCTTTTTCACTACTATACAAACAACTAAAACAGGCAATCTCACTTAAATTATCTTTTAATAAACCTAACTTTTCACAAACATACAACTCATATATTAATAAATACTTACAAAACACCTTACTACTATCTTTACATTCAATACAAATTACTAACAACTCTAATTCTACTATACTATTAAACTTATTTACTACAGAAATAAATCTCTTAAAATTCAAATTCATAAAAAAAAAAAGAAAATACTTTAAAAGAAAATCAAAACAAATTGAAAGAAAGAAACATCAACTTTTATCAAAACCCTAAAATTTTTTTCAAAATGTTTTAGAAAAATCAAATAACAGTATTAACTTAGACTATCTATTATCTAACAACACACTTACTACTCAACCATCTAAAATAAAACAAGCTTTACAATTCTACTTTCAAGACTATTTTAAAAAACTACTATATACACTAATAGAAGAAAACTTAAAATTCTACAAACTTTACAAACCTCATTTAGAAAATGAACCTCTTTTTAATAACTTATTTTTAGAAATTACTTTAGAGAAATAGAACAAAGTCATATATGACTTTTTAAGCTAAAAAGCTGCAGGCTCATTAGAACCAAATTATGAATATTTAAAATACTTAAACTTCAAAGCCTAAAATATTATCTAATTATTTTTAACAAAATATCTTTTATTACAACAAATATCAACAATATAGAAAACATCTAATATTTTTCTAATATCAAAAAAATTTATATAGAATTTTACTTTAAATTAAGTTAGACCTATTTTTCTTATTGAACCTATTAAAAAATATCTTATCAAAATTTTTACTATATGCCTTGACCAAATTATTAATTAACATTACCTACTAAATAATTTTAAGTTTACAATAACCAAAACAGTTCTATATACATTTTTATACAAATATTAATTAACACAATTAAATATTATAAAACTAGTAACAAAGAAGCATGTATATTCTTTCAAAACATGTTCAAAGCTTTTGATAAAATTAATATTAAACACTTATTAAATACTTGCAAACATATTAGTATTCTCCAATCTGGGCTTAATTTTATTAAATATCTATATCAAGATAGAAAAGCCAAAGCAATTACAATCTATAGCCCTACTGATCTAATTACATTTTATTTAGATATAAAACAAGGAGAAACCTATTCTTCATTACTTTAAAAAATCTATTATAACCCTATTCTTAGTTATATAAACTTAAAATACAGTTCAAAACTTCTCAAAATATCATCACAATCTCTCATAAAAACAATTTTCCCAACTACATCAACTCATATAACAATACTATCTCTTGTCTTTATAGATGATACAGTCTGGCATTGTGAATCTAAAAATGATCTGCAAAAGATTCTAGATAACATATCTGTACTATATCAACTAAACAATATTTAAGTTAACTCATCCAAATCAGACTTTATTTATATTCTATCTAACAAAAAAATATCATTCAATAGCATTCCAAATATAACACCTCTAAATTTTAACAATGAACCAATTTTATCTTGCAAATCTAATGAAATAATAAGATATTTAGGAATTTTTTTAGATGATAAAGGCTCTACTAAACCTATACTTGGAAAAATTTTTAGCAAAACTTCTCAATTTATTCATACTATTCAATACAAAAAACTTCTTCCTATACAAATATTTCAACTATTTAATACTATTTTATTACTATCAATTGAATCTTTACTTCAAATATGTTTTTTTTTACAAAACAACTTTAACAACTATTAAGTCTTCTAACAAAATGACTAAACATATTTATATTTATCTACTAATACAAACAACAATATACTTACTAATCCACAACTATTCAATATTTCAATACTTAACAAACTTATACTACAAGTTAGTAGCAATAACATAAAAGATGTTTTAATACAAACATACTCTTAAACCAAATCTCTATACACTAGATCAAGGATTGGTTTTTCAAAATATAAAAATCATCTTTAACTCAAGACATAATTCTAACCAACTATAGGAAATCTACCAACTACACTATAATATCTTAACTTCATCACCTATATAAAAATAATATCTTTATTAATAACACTTATCTAAATTAATTAACAATCTGGAAGTATAATGACTTAGTAAAGTGGTTAGGTTGTCAACTCCCAAGTAGCAGGTCTAGAGTTCAAATCCCAGTAATAGTAAAAATTTGCAATTCTTTTTGTATTACAGTTAACTGTCTTCCATGATTGGTTGGGATTAGATACTTATAATCTATGTTATATCAGCATGACTGAAAGGTTTAGGCACTTGTACAATGTTGTAATCTGTGTTATACCAGCATGACTGGAAGGTCTAAACTCTTGTACAATGTTGTATGAAGAAACACAAACCAGTATTAGGCAGTGTAAACCCAAAATAAGTTCTTAGACTATATAAATCACAAAAACCAAGTAGAAAGACAAAAGTCTACTTGAAAGACTCAAGTAGAGAGATAATTCAAAGTTTTGACAATGCTATTATAAAGACTAAATTTATGAAACAAAGCTAGAACTTGTGAAACTGAACAAATATGCTGGTCTTTGAGAAGGGACCAAATGAACCAACCAGGTTGCCAAAATTTCCAGATTTTAAAGAAAAAAAGTATATATTAACAAACATGTAAACCAAAGATGTATAGTTATAATCTACTTTTTTAGGCTATTTGAAATAGCAGCTTGGTAGAACTTGAATTGAATATCAAAGTAGTAAGAATATGTTGTAAAGTTAGTATCAGAGTTGGAATAAACTCTACAAAGGCATAGCAGTTTAATAATATACTCTAACTACTAGTGTTAATTTTAGCTATAATGATATCAAATCAGCTGTAAGAATAGAATACAGAAGTTTTTAGAAGGTTTAGTACAAGGTTAAAGGTTTCAAAAAACTACTTTAAAGACTTAGTTGTTATAGCATATTTTCACTAGCATCAGCTAAGGTTGTTGGTAAACAGAGGTAAATAGGTGAATACAAAAACTAAAGTGGTTAAATAGAGAACCTACAAGCAGGTTTCAGGTATGATAGCTAGTGTATAACCTTTAGATGGACTACTTAAATCAGACAATAACTAAAGTTGTATAAGTGGCTAGTTGTATACTCTTTCTATAGTTGCTTTCTGTAGTTGTAATACAACTATTAGCCAAATATACTATTAATAAAATTCTGAGTCACAAGTACTTATTTTAATATTTAAAAAAAAAGAAATCAATTAACAATCTACAAATACATTAATCAACTAAACAATATTTACAATTTTATTGCAACTTCTAACAACTTAACAATTCTAAGCCTTAAAAATAATAAAATTCTTTTCTTAAAACAATTACTTACAGCTGATAATTACAACCTTTTTTCTTGGAAAAATATATATCTTAGAACTTTCAAACCCTCATAAAGTCCTATTCCAAAATGGTTTAAAAAACTCTTAAACCAAATATCTGATCATTCTATTTTGTACATATGGTCTAATCTTCAATTTTAACTTACTAACCTATTTCTAAATGCATTAAATCTTATTACATCCCAATTTGTTACTTTAAAAAATACATGGTCACTTTATACTTTATCATCAGATTAACATATTGGCAAAATAACCAATACATCTAACTTTCAAGTATTTTTTTAAAAATATCAAATTATGAATTTAATATCTAAAACAATCCATCAATGCTTCAAATAAATTACAAACAAACTATTAATCTTAAATGCAAAATACAAAAAAGAAAACAAAACTTTGAACTCAATATAAACAACCAAGAAATCAAAGCATTTTCAAAATATTATGCAAACCTATATAAATTAGTTCCAAAATTTCTATTATCTTTTTTACTACTCTCTTTAGAAATTCTTTTAATACAAAACATATCTAATCCTATGTACCAAAACCAACTCATAAACTTTTACAAAAATTTATTATATCTTGAGCCAACTAATATACATTTTTATATAGATATCTCTATATTTAATTTACAAATACACAACATCTCTACTGACATTGTTTAGATTCTGGAAAATGATACTCAAATTAAATTTAATGCCTTTATAAACCTTGTACCAAACTTAATATAAGCAGAACTAGTAGCACTTATCCTTTTATTTCTTATCTTATTTTTTAACTATTTAATTCATATTTATTTAAACAGCTTATCTATTATACAAACTCTTACTAATTCAATACCTTATAACTACAATTTTCAAACCAAACAAAATAACTAAGATATTATCCATATTCTAAACTATCTAACCAAACTTAAAAATATAAATTATATATATATATATATATATTTAACTTAGTAGTCATGTTAGTATTTTATTAGGATTCTTGAAACTATACAAATTATATAGAATTTTCCTGATATATAAGTTTAGCATTATTTAGCTATCTAAATGGTATCTAAGTACAACCTGCCATATTATCCCAGTTAGAGATAGACTGCTTGTCTGACTGCTGCCCTACAATAGAACATTGCCAATCTGATAACATCTTTTTATAGAGAAGCAAAAAACAAAAAAAAATTTATATAAAAAACAAAGCAGATGTATAGAGGTAAATGATAAAAGATACAAATCAAGAAATAAAGAGGGAAAGGGAATAAACAAGAAAAAAGGAAATATGTGAAACTTGCAATTTACAAATATTAGACAGTTATAATTGTATATCTGTATCAGGCCTTTAAAAATTATAAACTATATTAAATAGAAATAACTCTATTATTTTTCTATTTACTTAGATTATTTAACAAAAAACTATATAGGAAAGAAAATCTTTGACTTGATTGTAAAGGGTCAATATAGAGCACTAGTTAGTTTGGAGTCAGTATTTTTAAGTTTTTAGTATTTTAAGGCATGTGTATAGTCATGTTTGTATTACTGTATTGTTTTTAATCTATGTCATCAACAAACCTATTTAGAAAGTAAATACTACTAACTGTTTTGATAGTTTTACATATTGATCTTTAGGAGAGGGTAAGCTAAATTACTCACTTTTACAAAATTTCCTTAAAGCAAAGTAAGGGCAAAAGGTAAACCAACTTTGTAGCTTTTGTGAGTTCTTGATCTTTATAGATGTTTTTTGTAGGTTTTACAGTTGTATAGAACTAATATATTTAACTTTGTTGTTTACTTGATAAAAAACTTTGGCTTTTAGTAACTACTTTTTCTATAGTTCCAAAGTGCATTTAAACCATCATTACAAAGTTGCAACTTCTTTTTTAACTTTATTTCAATGTTCAACTATGCATATACAGTACTTTAGAAAACTTTTTATAAAGTTTAATATATTAACTATATCATTTTTCTGTAGTTCAGTTTTTTGAAAAGTTTGGTTCAAATGATCATTAGAAAAAGATTGATAAAAATATAAATTATATTATACACAAAGTTAAATCACATTTAAATAATACTTTATATAATATTGCTAATGCCTTAGCTAAACAAGATGCTAAAAAATATGCGGAGAACCAAGGAAATGACGGTCAGACTCAACGCACAGAGCAGACTATGGAACTCTTCGCAGCTGTAAGAGCCGAGCTTCAAACGGTGAGCGCCCTTGTAGAAGACAACATATCAGGGTCAACTACAACATCTTCAAAATCCTTTGACCCTAATGCATGTTATAATTTATTCTTACATAAATACAATATACCACTAATCTATCACCCTCAAACATTACACTCCTTCATTCAATATTTACAACATCACAACTTTACCAAGCCATTTAAAATATCTATTAATTTATCTCATACAGAGACCCATATTTATACTAACTACAATGACAACCTACTTCCTAATCATACTATACTCTCATATCATCAATATCATAAATATTA